>CALNHX010006454.1:0-89076 GCA_940337035.1 Agriotes lineatus | reverse complement strand
TACTTCATTTTACAATAAAGGAAGTATTGGATTCACCCCAAAAATTCGAAATTGAGTTTTCAACAGATCTTCACGTTTCAGAGTCCCCTGATCCCAAAGAACGTATTTTTTTCATTGGTCTGTCTGTGTGTCTGTGTGTGTGTCTGTCTGTCTGTGAACAGAATATCTCAAAAAAGAAAAGAGGTATGGCGTTGAAACTTCATATATAAGTTTTGTGTACTATGTAGATGAGACAGCAAGCTTTTGAAGAAAATCGCATAACCGAAAGTAGGTGTTTACTCTTGCGATTTTTCAGTTTTTTTCGATTTTTTTCAAAAACGGCTCTAACGATTTTTTTTAAACTTTACATTTGTATTACATTTTTAATGTGTATTGATGTGAGATAGGTGATTTTCTAGTTGAATACTTCTAAAGTGGATTTCTTTTGTTTTTTTTTATTTTTTTTTAACTTTTATTTTGAATAGAACACCCGGTATATTATTAAATTTTCGAATTCACCTTGAAATTCTAGAGAAAATTTGTCTCTTCAACTAACGCTCTATTTTGTACCGTTTTTGTAGAATTTGTAATTTTTGAAAATTTTTGACAAATTTTTAAAAATTAAAAATGAAATTATTGGCTAATTATAAGATCACTGTAAAAGGAAGTTGTGTGAGTGTATCACACCAGATTTTTAAATTTTCTAATTCCAGGCCTATCCTTTCTTGCTGCCGTATTAGCTGTTCTTGCGTCTGGACTTCGACTTTTTTAATCCTGCACTCTATTTCTTCTTCCTTCTTTTCTAACTTTTTGTCGACCAACTATGACACATCCTGTTGTAGCTCCTGCCTTATTTTATTCTTTGTTGTTTTCTTAAATTCTTCCAGTTTTTGCTGTAGGGTGCTGATCTCTGTTTGCAATTCTTTCTTACTATTTACTTGCATCCTTACAAAATCTTTTTTTAACCCCTCGATTAATAACTCTGCATGGTTACGTCCTCTACTCTCTCTTTCTTCTGCATCCTTCTTTATTTCTTGCACACTCTGTGCTGTCGTCTCCGCATTTTGTTTTAATTATTGCACATTACTTCGGATTGCTTCTTGGAGCCTTCTTTCTCGCTCTTGTGCCTTTTTTCTATTTCTTGCACACTCTGCGCTGTTTTTAGCATGAATTCTAACATCTGGCTGAGATCTGCTCCTTCTTTCGGCGTTTGGGCCTCTTGTTCTTCAGCCTGATCTCCTTGCCGTTGCTCTTCCGCAGGTTGTTCTGGCATTTCTATAATTTCTTCTACTTGATGCTCTTCTTCCGTTCCTTCTTCCATTTTTTTCTATCTTCTCGAACGCTTATTGGCCATGTTCTTTTATTTATTGTTGATATGATTCAAATCAGAGCGCTTGTACTCACAGACAAGACCTTCCCCACAAAAACAATGGTTTCAAATAAGTTTTCTTACCCTAAATATCCTGTGAATTAATTTGTTAATTAATTGGGCAGTTTATGCCTTCTTGTTGTCGATAGCAAGTATTATATTTAATTATAAAATTTGCCGACACGTTGGGACTCCAATCTACGATGAAAGCCCCTACCTGTATTGTTATTTTGAATGATAATATTCTTGTGCTCTGCTCAAAGTTTTTATGTGGGTAAATTTAGGCTGGTTAAAAATTAAATGTAACACTCAAGTACTCAAATAAATGGTTGCATGTCCCTCTTTCTATTTTATTCAATTGATTATATATATATATATATATATTATATTCAGTGATGACGTAGAAAAAAATCTGGTGTGATACACTCACACAACTTCCTTTTACAGTGATCTTATAATTAGTCAAAAATTTCATTTTTAATTTTTAACCATTTGTTAAAAATTTTCAAAAATTAGAAATTCTACAAAAACGGTACAAAATCGAGTGTTAGTTGAAGAGATAAATTTTCTCTAGAATTTTAAGGTGAATTAAAAAATGTAATAATATACCGGGTGTTTTATTTAAAATAGGAGTTAATAAAAAAAATAGAAAAAAAAACAAAAGAAACCCACTTTAGAAATATTCAACTGGAAAATCATCTATCTCACATCTATACACATTAAAAATGTAAGAAAAATGTAAAGTTTAAAAAAAATCGTTAGAGTCGTTTTTAAAAAAATCGAAAAAAACTGAAAAATCACAAGAGTAAACACCTACTTCCGGTTATGCGATTTTCTTCAAAAGCTTGCTGTCTCATCTACATAGTACACAAAACTTATATATGAAGTTTCAACGCCATACCTCTTTTCGTTTTTGAGATATTCTGTTCACAGACAGACACACACACAGACACACAGACAGACCAATGAAAAAATATATGTTTTTTGGGATCAGGGGACTCTAAAACGTAAAGATCCGTTGAAAACTCAATTTCGAATTTTTGGGGTGAATCCAATACTTCCTTTATAGTAAAAGGAAGTAAAAACCCGGCCTCACTTATTTCGTGACGTAGGAGAGACGCCAAAACGTGCACTTGTTTCTGGTGGCTTGGGATTCTCGCTAAACTTGCAAAATTTGGTGACGCCTTGCTTATTACGCAAATTACGGCGTAGCTGGAGCCTTGAAAACGAGCTAATCTTCTTCGGCAAGGTTTGATCTCGTATTTAGCTGCTTTTCCCCAATTCCTACATTTAACTTTTAGGCTAATTTCCTACCTCAGAGAATCTGGCCGAGCTGGAACGGAGCTGCTCTGGAACGCCCGTTGATTTTTCTCGGCTGGAAATGCTCGTCTGGCTGCAGAAGGTGGTTGGGACGTTCTTGCAGACTCGTACTACGCCCTGGGCTGCTGTCCTCTGGTTTTCACTGCCTTATTTGCTCGTAGAGCTACTTTGTAATTTTGAACTGCTCGGCTGCCGTTCCCTCGTCGCAGATGGGTTGGAGGTTTTTATATTTTTGTGTTGCGGAAGCTGGTGCAAACACTTGTACAGGCACTTGGGCAGTTGGGTAATAAAATTCAATACTTTTTAAATTGTAAATAACTCTTTTAAGGTCAAAAACTGTATTTTAAAGTGGAGCACAAAACTGACAAACATGTAATATTTTTTTATTCAATTGTTCTCTCGTTTTTTAAACAATATCGAATCTAGTTGCTAAGATACGGTGTTATGATATGTTAATGGAAATCAGGTTTGATAATTAATAGACATAAAAGGAAATACATTTGAGTACATAAATTAGAATTAAAATTTTTCTTAAAATCTAGATTATTGTCTTTCTCTTACAACTAAACTTGTTATATTGCGTCACACACACAAACGTTTTTTATTGTTTGGTCACTGCTCTGCTTTGCAGTACTTTAATTAATTATTAACGCACTGGCATATTAGTGTTCTACTATTTTCCTTCGTTTGCTTCCTTTTCTGTTGCCTCCATCTCAAAGTGCTTTTTGCAATGTGCTGTTATCTTTCATCTTGCTTAATTCACTTTTCAAGTTCCTCACAATTTTTACTATGATTGGCTTTATTAAAAACTGCGCTCCTTTTAAAATGCATTTAAGAAACTTTTTGTGTCTATTAATTTCCTTCGCTCTGGCTTTAAATTATGCACAAACCTATTCTTTTACTATTTTAATTTATTTAAAAGTCAATTTCGAACCCTGTGAAAATATGCTTTGCCTTTGCGTTCCTTTCTCGACTACTTTACTGTTTCTCTAATCTCATTGTCCATGCATTTAATACTTTACTTTAGTTTAACATTGCAATTGCTTAAAACATCCCAACTCTGTGCGTATTGAATCGGTCAATTATCCTGCACTACCAACATAACCAAGTTGTAGGCCTAACACCATCTCAATATATACCTCAATTTTATCAAGATACAGATGACAGAAACTATAGAGACCACCCGGTGCTACAAATGTAATGGATTTGGCCACATTTCTAAGCACTGTATTAAAGAGCATGAAATATACCACAAGTGCGCATGCCACGCCGGAAAAGACTGCACAGCAAACAAACCCGAATGCTCTAACTGTTTACGAGCGAGTATGATCCCAAGAAGCCATGCAGCGTCGGACCGTGCGTGCTCCATGTACGTTAATGCGCTAAGAAGAATTAAAAGCAAAACAAATTATGAATAAAAATGCCTATACCACATATCAACAAGGGGGAACGCAATTCAAATCCATCGCTGGCGAAACAAACCTCAAATTAATCCAAGCCAATTTGGGAATAAAGCGGGCAGCAACAGTAGTATAACTACACGGTTACTGTGACACTGGATGGCATGTCCATCCGAAGCATGACGTAATCATCCCCTTAGGGGGTGAGTCAAGGTGACTGAAGAGTTTCTTGTAGGCGAAGAAGTACTTTTTGTGTCAACAATGCCCAGAAGGTTGTTGTAGGGGAGTAAGATTTTTTTTTGTCAGCAATGACCAGAAGGTCTTAATGTTGTGGTTGTAGAAAAAGGTGTAGACAATGACCAGAAGAAGTTCTTGAATATTATAAATTAACTAACGGTTAAAGCGTGTGTGTATTGTTGGTTGCCTAACCTAAGTGATTTATTTTAGATCGTAGTAGTAGTAGTAGTAATTCATCTGAATTAGGCTAGCTGAGCCTCTACTTACGTTACCTCAGCGGCTTAAGGTGTTGGATTTGAGCTCTGGTTCAAACCTCACATCTGTCACTTTTGATAAAAAGAAAACAACATACATTTAAAATATTTTATTTTAAAGTAGTTTCATTTTTATACCATTTGTATATAATTTTAACATTTTTATGTGCACAGTTCAGATTATTATAAATATGTTGATTACAATGATATTTATTTATGCTGTTATACATTAATAAATTATTTAGATTAGGACATCCTAAACTTTCAACATTTATTATAACATTTTTATCTTGCAATAACTTTGTAAGAGTTTGTTTTTTATTTTCACCCTTAACTAGAACAGTTTCATCTTGAATAATATTTTTCAAGTATGGTACTAAATAGCAGTAAGGTAAGAAACTCTCGTTTGTAGTTTTCCAATCCAAACCATGTATATTGTCCCTTGTCCAGTTGAGGTGCTATTTTACTTGAGTTGTAAACCAATGAGATGGGGGCTGATTAATAAACGTGTGGAAGGTTGCTTCAGAGGCGATATCCAGCATCGCCAATTCTTTGATAAACAGTTCGCTGTTTTGGAATTGAAAACCCTGAATATCTACGATGAACATTGTGCTTCTTTTGTCTTACTGAAAACAGAAAAGGAAATAATGATAAAAAGAATTTAATGAAGAATATTACCAGATTGGTTAGCTATGGGTTTGCATATTCTCTAAATTCTGTATTAGGGAGAGGGCTATGTTTTTGTCCCATAACCTTTTTTTCCAACTCATCAAATTCACAAGGGATACATTTGTATCCCTCTAAATCTGTAGCCCCTTTACATTTTGGGCAAATATATTTTACCTTTATAGGCATTTTTTCTTTCTATTTAAAAAATAAAAAAGAACTTACTGAACTACAATTCCTCGTTACAGTATAGGTCTGTAGTCGAATGAAGGTTAATTGATCGCTCACAGAAGCAAAAGAATTGTTTGCAATGTACACAATAAATGGTATTTAGAATTTCAATCTCTACACGCTTCCTATTTATACGATTTGTGGGTGGGCTTGGAGTGGTGGGGTAGATTCGCCTTGTTGTCCCAGGCGCCATTATGAGTTTTTGGAATCTGTTTTTATCAGATACCTTTTCCCAAATTTCGTCATGTTTGGGTACTTTCTGTAAAACATAAAATATTAAAATTAAACTTATTAGTTTTATAATTTGAACTTACCTTTTTTTTATAAGTAGTATTTGAAAAGATGTGAATAGAATTAATTGAAACAAGAGAGAGATTATTTTTTAATCAACTTTATTATGAAAGCCCCATGGTAATGTATCAGGGGCGATAAAATTAACAATTCTCTTATCATCGTAAGGACTAAGTGCAACCTTTTTTTGTTGTATTGTATATACCTCATGTTTTTCCGACCTAATTAAATTTTGAAAAGTTTCTTTTACGGAATTATTAAATAAACATTTATAGTAATCTTTAAATGTAATAGTTTTTAACGATAATTTTGTAATCCTTTTTGCTTTTTTTATAGTGCCAAAATTTGAAATGGAATTTTCTACTTGTGAGTCATCTAATCCCTCTTTTATTAGTTTTAATTTAAAGTTTTCAATATCAGTATCACTTTTCTTTACCCGCGATGTGTATAATTTAGAACGTATACCAATAAATTCAGTCATAATGTTTCCATTGTTTTCGTTTTTCATTAGTCCTAAAACCTTTTTATTTTCTAAGGGTATTCCAAATACATTATTTGGTGAATAATCTGAAGTGTCAAATTTAGATATATCCTCTTTTATATGACCATAAATATTTTCTACAAAAAACTGATAAAGGAGACTATCAGTATCTGTGTAGAATAATTTAGCCGTATTTCCGAATTTTTTCAAAATGTAATTATAATGAAAGTCGTACAAAAAAGTGTTAGAAATATCTAATACTGACAGCCCTACAAATATAGGCTTATTAAACTTTATATTTAATCTACTCATTTCTATAATTATCATATTTTTACTAAAGATTGTACAACTATGAAAATTTGGTTGGGATATATAGTAACTTGCCCCATATCGACCTGACCATTTAGTTACCAATTTTACATCTTTATACTTTTTTACATTTTCTATTGTTTTACCAAACACAGCGTTATTCATTAATTTATAAAAGTTCTTTTCGAATTCATTTTTACTTTGTTTTCTTAGTTCCGTATTAAGATCAATATATTTTTTCAACCAACACGATTGAATAAATTTTAGACATCTATGAATTTTTTTAATTTTTAAACCTAATTTAGTAGCTTGTTGTAAATTTTTATAATGAATAATGTATCTTTCTTTATCGAATAATGTTGTCAATAATTTTCGTAGTTTTGACTGAGAACATGGTGGAACTAAATGCTCTGGACAAAGAGGTAAATCTTTATGTGTATCAAAAAGTGTTTGAGGATATTCAAGATCTGCTTTAAAAATGTATCCAACATCGCTATTATCTGAAATATTTAAAAAGTTTTCCGAATATATTTACTCGTTTTCAATTCACTTAAATCCTCCAGTAGGTAAGGGGTAACTCATTGCAGCACCGTAGAGGTTATTTATGTCATAATACATAAGGTAAGAGGTAATTTCATTACTATTATACTCGTCACCCATAAATTTATTGTTTGCTTTACCGTAACGATTGCTGCATTGAGAAACACCTCCCCTTATACCGCGTTCTACAAACAAAACCATACCAATGTCCGACAATAATGTCAATTCCACACCAGTTATTTTCAACATGCTATCAAATGCTAGTCCAAAAGCTGTAAAATAATGTACACTATCTAATTTATATGTGGTCATACAAGCGTTTCGGAAATTTTCAAAAATATCTGTAAGAAGGAGCACATCTGTTGTTAAATATAATTTAGCATATTCTTTCAAATTTTTAATTTTAAATGTATTCCAAACAGTACATGCATGTTCATAATCTTTTTTTGAAATATTTTTTTTATTTATGCTACTATAAAACGATTCTTGTAATGGTAAAGCAGTATCCTCTAATTTTTCCCAGCAATCAAGATACTCGTAAGGGAAAACACCTTTACGAGTGACTAATTGAAACTTTTCGTCATTTTTAAAATATGATTTTGTAATAATTTTTTGACTATCGGGTAAGTATGATGATAATTTATCAAGACTGCTAGCCATAAACCTATAGGAATCTAAAAATCTAAAACTAATATTGGTATTTTCAATGAATTTTGTAAATGATATATATTTTTCTTTATTAACCGAAAGTAGGCTAATTTTTCCTTCAACTTCAGTACTAAGCGCTTTTATAAAAAAATGGCTGTCGTATCCTAATAAATTGTAAAAAAATACAGGTATTACATGTGTATCTGTATAGTTAAGATTACACTGATTATGTGCTGCTCCCCTGTATAATCCCGTTAGGTGACAATGATCTTTTATTTTTTTATCTTGAGGTTCAAATGGGTGTAAACATATGTGACAAAATTTTGATGAACAAAAACTTGATAGTTCGACATTAGTTAATGGACGCATTGGAACTTTTTTGTTTAAAATTGATTTCAATCGATGCGCTAACTTTTCAAGTTCTTTAACAAACCATACCTCACAATTTTCCCCTGTATATAAATTGAATTGTGAAAGTGAATCATCATATGAGCATTTAATATAATAAGCAATGCTAAATGGTTCATGTTTGTAATACCTCTTAGTATTACTTAAGAGTTTATTATCTTTATGTTTTCGTAATATACTTTCGATATCCGCATAGATAACGAAGCTTGCTGGTATTTTATTTTTAAAATTTTTGAATATAATTTTCTCATTTTCAGGCACAACTATTTTAGACTTATTTGAATTTTTACAATCAATTAAATGTTTTTGTAATGTTGCATTTGTATGAAAATGATTTAAGCATCGCTCACAAAACCATTTCTTATTTTTAATATTTCCTACCTGCTTGTTTAATAACGCGGATAAGTTTTCAATATATGCAAAATAAAATGATGGGTTTTTAAAATTTCGTTTATTATTATTATTGGAAAATTCGTAATTCTGGTCACTTGCAATAATAAGTAAATTTATACGGGTTGAAAAATTATTTTTGCTGAGGCACACTGGTACTACATCCATTTTTTCGATTGTATAAACATTAATTGATAATTCATTCATTTTTTCAAATTTCGGAATACTTTTTAATGTAATAGGAAAAGTGATATTATCATACTTTAAAATTTCACTAAAGTGAGGGTATGATGAAACTCTTAGAATATTTTTCTTATTGTTATCAACTGGGTATAAAGCACATACAATACACCATAAAAAGCAATACTCATCATTATTTTTAATATTTATAACACTTTTAGTATTCTTTATAAATTGAGGCAAATCAACATATGTTGATAAACCATAATTTATTGGCGTATAATTATTAATATTAATTTTTAAATGTAGAATTTCAAAAAGAGCCCAACCACTGTCGCGTTCTTAAAATTCCTCTAATTTTGATAAGAGTTTGTCAGTTACATGTTCCTGATACCAGATTTTTAAATTTGTAGTATTATCAATAACATTATTTTTAGTTTGAAAATGTTTGAAATCAGTTTCACCGGTTTGTGGTTTCACGAAATTACCCGTAAAAATTACATTAACTTTCAATAAAGATTTTTTTAATTCATTTTTTATTTTAATTGAAAAACTTCTAAATGCTTTTTTAAAAAATTCAAGAGGGTCTTTTATATTAAAATTAATTATTTCACCAGTTCGTAACTTACCTTTAAAACAGGACTCGAGGTCTCGCCAAACCAATCTTTTTCTTGGAGTTTTTGCTTTCTTCAATTTGAACGTTTGTCTGTATCTTTGTAAAAACGATAGGTGATACTCAACTTTAGAAAAAATTTTAATGCATACCTCTTTGTTTTTTAAACACTTTCGAACTAAAGCAATTGTTTTACGCAAATAAATAATATAACTTTTATATTCATCTCTTGTTTTAATTATTCTACTCATCCCTTCAATTTTCTGAATTATTTCACTAAGGACACCATCGATTACTTTTTGCGAAGTCATTGTCAAATATTAAACAATTTAATTGAATTTGAGGAACAATTCTTTTGAGGGCGATCTGTTAAATTCAGTCGATAACGAATTTCACTTTTGGTTAGTTTAATAATTGATATAGCGTTTTACCAAAGATGCACGTAATCTGAACAATCTACACTCGGTGAGGTTTCAACGTAATACTTGATGCACGTTTTAATGTGTAATGATTAAATACTTGTTAACTAATGCAAATTATTTTAATAATTGCTTGTTTGCGGCGGAAATGTTTTACATTATGCAAATACCTGTTTACTTGAAAACGCACTTGATGCAAATTGTAGGAATAATTAGCTTTATCTAAATAAATATGCATGTGTTTGACATAGTTTTTGACCTTGCATTAGATAACGTTCCGGGTTCGTGATTGCATGATGCAACTTTATGTGTTTTTGCATAGTTGCTGTTGGCTAGTGTAATTATTTTAATAATTGACGTAGTTCTCGACCTATTATTTTTTTAATTGCTTGTTTGCGATGGAAATGTTTTACATTATGCAGATAGCTGTTTACTTGAAAATGCATTTCGGATGATGCAATTATGCAAATTTTGGAAAATGTATTTCTCATTACGTAAATTGTGTACTGCAGATTTCAATTTTTAATGATCGAACGTATTAGTATATAAAGACTATTTTAAAACAGAGAAGATATTACAACAACATGTCTGCTTCTGCTGCTAGTGTTTTTTGTGATTCTCCACATTTTTATAATGAATTTGTGGAGTTTATAACAACAAAACCGCTACCAATACCACCTCGTCAACTCCACGCCGTAGTCACCGTCGATTACACGACGGAAGTTGGCAACGAGCAGCTCTACGAGACCACCGTCTTCACAACACCGCCAACCCCATTCGGAGGTCTCGAAGAAATCGAACAGTGGTGGGGTCGAAATATTGAACTACCTATAATACGATTTCTTTGGCGATTAATAGATGGTAATGTTGTTGCAATTAACTATTATTGGACTTAATAAATATTTTAAAATATATGTGTATTTGAATGTATAGAAAGTAGCTTGACTAGGATTCGAACCTAGGTTTCCCTGCATAGCCCGCAGCGGTACATTGTACCGAATCCCGCAGATCAGGGTGTGTTACCCCTACACCACCGAGCCTTATAAAAATAGTTGGTTTTTACAAAACTACTACAGGTAAAGTACATTTAGGTAACGTAAGTAGAGGCTCAGCTAGCCTAATTCAGATGAATCACTACTACTACTACTACGATCTAAAATAAATCACTTAGGTTAGGCAACCAACAATACACACACGCTTTAACCGTTAGCTAATTTATAATATTCAAGAACTTCTTCTGGTCATTGTCTACACCTTTTTCTACAACCACAACATTAAGACCTTCTGGTCATTGCTGACAAAAAAATCTTACTTTCCTACAACAACCTTCTGGGCATTGTTGACACAAAAAGTACTTCTTCGCCTACAAGAAACTCTTCAGTCACCTTGACTCACTCCCTAAGGGGATGATTACGTCATGCTTCGGATGGGCATGCCATCCAGTGTCACAGTAACCGTGTAGTTATACTACTAGCAACGTTGGCTCTCTAGAAGAAAGCACTAGAAGGGAACTACAACGCAATAATAACCCAAGAACCCTATCACCAGACTATAAAGTGGAAGGGTTATTTACAAGTGAGGCAAGGAAAGATCGCCACCTATGTCTAAGAAGGAATAAAACTAGTAAACACAGGCGACCTCAGTAATAACTAGTGTCGCGCGAACGACGTGTACACCAGCACGGGCATCATAACAATATTTAATGTATACGTGGAACCAAAAAGTGACATTAAGCACCTTTTAACACACCTAGAAAGGGCGCTAAGAAACTGCTCAAACCAAATATTAATTGCGGCCGACCTCAACGCAAAACATTAGAGCTGGGGAGGATCGACAGTTGATGGTAGAGGAGATCAACTATTTGATTTCATAGCAGCTAACAACCTGCGCATCGTCAACGAACCTGACTCCCCAGCTACATTCAGTAGCACTAATGGGGAAAGCTGTATCGACGCAACGATAACTAAAAGGACACATGTTACCAAATGGAAAGAGAAAGAATCGGTAAGTGACCATCGATGGATCCACCTACAACGCACCGAACCCCATCACAAGTCTACATCGAAACGCTATCTAACAACTAAAACGAACTGGAAGATATATATAAGCTATATGAAGCACTTCTTTGCCACACAAAGACTCGCAGTTACAGAAACAACGAGAGATTTGGACAACAGAATACGGGAACTCCAAACGGCCATACAAACAGCATGTGAGCTCAGTATGCCCGTAGCGAAGCAGGGTAGGAGAGCGAAAGACAGTCAACCCTAGTGGAACGCACAGCTGTACAAGGCAAGGCAGGAGGTGAAGAAGCCCAGGTCGCAACAACAGCAGAACAAAAAGACGATAAAACCCGCATCTACAAAACACTAAGGAGCGCCTATAAACAGCTCCTAAAGTCTGCACGCATAGAAGGACTCAGAAACTATGTTAAAACAACAGCGAAAACAACCCGTGGGGGCTACCAAACCAAATCCTAGCCGCCAGAACGAAAAAATATAAAACAAAGAATGCGATCCAGAGACAGGACGGGACGTGGGCCACCACAGATGAGAAAATCGACGGGCAATTGATCAGACAATACTTCCCAGCAGACGACCAAACGAAAGACACTCCCGCCCACAAGATGAGAAAGGAAGAAGTCAGAAACTTAAATCACAGCAACAACGATGACCCGAAATTCCACGAGAGCGAAGTGGAAAGCGTAGTGAAGAAAGCATCTAAGAATATATCACCCGGACCAGACGACATATTATCATTGGTAGTCCGGAAAACTTATGAAGCAGATCCACAGCAATTCACAAAGATAGTGAACGACTGCCTAAACCTGGGACACTTCCTCATCGAATGGAAGATAGCGAGAGTTGCCTCGATCCCAAAACAAGAGGGGGTACGGCCCATTTGCTTATTGTCAACTGTTGGAAAGGTGCTGCACAAGCTGTGCGCAAACCGAATCAGCCACTCCCTAGAAGCGAACAGGTTATTAAACGACAAGCAGTTCGGCTTCAGAAAACAAAGAAACACTACTATGGCGTTAAAGAATATTGTACGGGGGAATCAAGAGGCCAGGAAAACCAAAAAAGGTAAGGCATTCATAACTCTAGACACTAAGAATGATTTTAGCTCAGCGTGGCACCCTGTCATATGTTACAAGCTGAGAAAAGTAAGATGCCCAAGCAACATCCCACGACTGGCCAAGAGCTTTCTGGATGAAAGAAAAATAACAAGTGGAAACGTAGTAGCAGGAATGCCAAGAGGATGTCCGCAAGGGTTCCTGTTTAGGGCCAATACTATGGCTTGTGCTAAAGAAAGACTGGTTCCAAAACTAAAAGGCAGCGTGGAAAGCATCACAACAATGGGCACAAGATAACAAGTTAGAGTACAATGGAGGCAAAACTCGCAAGAGTGCACCGGTCAAACCAACAATTACTACAGATTCCAAAAATCTACAATCGGACTACTCCGTTAAGTACCTCGGTATGACAATCGACCGAAGACTCAACTGGATAGAGCACATCAAAATAACTAGGGAAAGGTTGCAAAGATCTCAAACTGCTTGATCATGGTCAGCGGGAAAACCTGGGGGATGACGACTAACACCCTTTTAGGGTAATATACGTATCCGCAGTCTAATCAATACTACTTTGCGGAGCTCAAATCTGGGGAAACAAACAAAAACACAAGGATTAGGAGACACCTGAACGCGGCACAAAGACCATTTCTCCTAGCCATCACAAGAGCGTACAGAACGGCTCCAACAAACGCCCTGCAGGTGCTGGAAAACACTCCCCCATTTACCAACTGGTTCTTAGGCATATGATACACAGGAAGCGATAACGGGGAATAATAACATGGAAATTCTGCTTAAAGCACATCAACTCCCGCAGCCAGCAATAGCCAACCGGTTATGAATAATAGAATAGAGCCACACCGAAGAAGAGCAGAACAGCATCCAGATATACACCGACGGATCCAAACTAGAAGGCAGAGTTGGGGCTGCGTACGTCGCGATTACTAATGAAATAAAAACTGAGCATAGATTATCGAGATTGCAGAACGAATGCACGGTATTCTAGGCGAAAATGGCTGCCATACAGCTCAAGGTTACAACGATTCGCAAAGCTGCAGGCAGCAGCAAAACAACTATATACTCGGACTCTCTGGCGGCGTTGCAAGCCATAACAACATACAGAAAACGGAACACAAAAGCACTGGCCATCTATAAAACTCTGACGTCGGAAAACTTTGTCGGATGAGTACAATTAAAGTGGATTAAAGCTCACGCGGGCAACAAATAGAATAAACGAGCAGACGTACTTGCCAAAGAGGCAACGAAATTGCCCAATACCGAGAAGCACCCACTGCCCCAGGCGTACATCAAGCGAAATATGCACAAGGCGCTACGACAACACTGGAATGAAGAATGGCGTAATGGGACCACAGGCCGCACTACACATAGCTTCGTTCCCGATATCGGAATAGAACTTACTCTAACTAAAAAACTGACAGCATTGCTAACCGAACACGGGGCTTTCAACAGCTACTACCATAGATTCTCGCTAAGAGAACCAAGCCCAATATACGAGTGTGGAACACAAGCTGATAGTACAGAGCATATCATATATAACTGCACAAGTGAAAGGCGAATAGTAGGAAGAGAGACGTTCTTGAGGCAGCAAGCAACCAGGAACCTTCCATGGCCGATACGATTACGCGCACTAATCAAAACGAACTACAACAAGTCCTTGCTAAACTAGCGAAGGGAATAGTATATGAATATGAAGAGTGGGAATAAACTCACAACTGCTACATAAATATGATATGAACAACTGTAACCGAGACGGACAAAGAGACATGACTTCGACAACGGACGGTACGAATGGCATGAATAGATGATTCGTGTGGCCAGAGTAGAGAACAGAGAGTTAGAAGATGGATTAATTGAGAGGATGAAGGGCGGAAGTGGAATGAATGGAACACAGAGCGAATGGGGGGTGTTCTCTTCCCGCTAATTTTGGGAGTGCGGTAGGTTGGATGAGGGTTCTCTTGACAGGAGTCCCGCTGGATAGTCGGTCAGGTAAATCGTCACAAGCCCGATGCTTCGGTAAGAAGGCGTGCCTCTTTATGAGGCACAACAGTATCCAGTCCTTACCTACCCGGCCGCCATTCAACGGTCGACTCAGAACTGGCACGAACTGGGGAAATCCGACTGTCTAATTAAAACAAAGAATTGCGATGGCCCTTGCGGGTGTTGACGCAATTTGATTTTTGCCCAGTGCTCTGAATGTCAACGTAAGGAAATTCAAGCAAGCGCGAGTAAACGGCAGGAGTAACTATGACTAATATCCAAATACAGGGGCAGAGCTGCCACCAGGGCTTTTGAGTATAAAAGAATCAAGAGCAGTTTCGGAAGAACAGAGTTCAACTAGCCTCCAATATTTTGGGTAACCTCAAAGCCGGGGAGAAACAGGATTCGCCCGAGATAAACGCTATTTTTGAGCATTATAAATCTATCTTCGGCAGTCCAGGAATCGAAGATAATGCTCCTAACATCTCTCTTCCAGTGGGAAGCAAACCCGTGAACAACATCTTCTTCCCAATCACCCTGGAAGACATTCAATGGGCACTTAGCTCTACAAAATTGGAATCCCACGGTACCGACGGCTTGAAAATCTCCCATGTTAGGGGAATCCCAACCAATCGTCTGCTGGTATTCCTTAACGCCATATATTTCACTGGTTATCCCCCCCCGTGCTGAAAGAATGCAAGACCATATTGATGCCAAAGTAAGGCGACCCGAAGGGCGTCAATAATTGGCGTCCTATTACAATAGCTTCCATTTTGATAAGGCTGAGCAACAAGATCTTAGCTAAACGACTGTCTCTCTTACCCGGGACGATATGCTTAATTGCTTGGTGCGTCTAGCTTCACAAATGTGTGTCTCTCTTACCCACCACGCCGAGGTGAGTTTAGGAGTCGGTCAATGAAATGTGGTGTCCCGGGAGTTCTTCCTGGGCGTGTTACCGGAGATGAAATTCCTATTCCGAAGCAGACCGCACGGTCGTCAACCTTTAAAGAAACTTCTGGAGGCTACCCAATCCCACAACTGCGAGCCGCAAGGCACCGTAACGGTGGGTATGGATGTCCGAAGGATGAGTGTGACGCTACGGCTGAAAGGCTGAGCCGCTGCACAAAGAAAAGTGCAGTAGAGGGCTTGCCCTGGAACGGTAACCCGTCAAACGTTCATACGGGCACTACGGGCGGTCAGCACCAAGCCCCGCGCATTGAGATACCCGGCACTTCGGTGTCGGGTACCGCGAGCGTGGTTGACCAGTTGAAGATGGACTCGTAGTAGCAATGGTACCGAACATGCTGGGAAAGGGGCTCCCGTTTCGGCGGGGGCTAACGGGTGGCGACTCCACAAGTCGTCAGAGGTTGGATAGGCCTAGACCGGATCGGTGCCGGACCAGCGGCATCGGTAGCGTCTCGCCTAAGTGACCGAAAGGTACGGAAGGCGGGGGACGTTATGCTTAATTGCTAGGTACGTCTAGCTTCACAAATGTGTGTGTCTCTCTTACCCATTGCCTGCGGACAGTCTGGCTTTGTCAAGACCGAGGAATGCCTAGCGAATAATCTTCTGGTCCAGGCAACCATTAAATCGTTGAGAGCGAAAATTAAACCTCACCACATCATCTCCCTGGACATACGCAAGTCTTTCGACTCGCTGTCCCACATTTCTATCCTTAGAGCCTTGGAGCAATTTTCTGTCCATCCAGGAGCAATTAGATATATTATGAACTCGTACAGTCAGTGCAGCACCACTATCCACTGCTTTAGGAACTGCACCCAGAGGATTGAAATAAAGAGGGGAGTCAAGCAAGGCGACCCCATGTCCCCGGTGCTCTTTAACCTAATGATGGATGGGTTGATGCAGGCTCTCAAACATCTGCCTGCCGGTGTAACAGTGGCCGAAAGCAGCGTTAAAATTCCGGTCTTAGTCTATGCCGATGACCTCATAAACTTTGGAACATCTGTCGGCGAAGTGCAGTCGCTGTTGAAAAGGGTCAACGACTTTCTATATGATAGGGGCCTGAGCCTCAATGTGCGCAAATGCGTGGCTCTGTCCGCCTTGGTTGTTCCTAAGCGGAAGAAACTTTGCAAAGGTACCGTCCCCAAGTTCTACATCAACGGGCAACCCATCAAGCAACTAGGTATTGGCGAGTGGTTTCGTTACCTTGGTGCCCGATACGGACCATTCGGAGTCGAGTCAACCAACACTACCTAATAAGGAGGGAACCGTTTCGGGACCCTCCTCAAAAACCGACACTGCATCTCAAAAAGGGCCTCTTACTAAGAAAAACCGTTGCGGTGCAGAAAGAAGACGGAGTAAGAAGGCGAAGGCCAAGTTGGCTACCAGTGACCAACCAGGCCCGTCTACAGGTTCTGGCACACAGCAGGAGCTTCTTACTAGATGGACTACTGTCACAGACCAACGCAGTGCCACGGAGAAGGTCACACTCTCTGCTGGGGGCTCCAAACGGGGCCGCCCAGAGAAGGAGACTCCTCCTAGTGCACAGAAAGCCGCCAAGAGGGTCCGACCCGGGCTCTCGTACAGTCAAGCGGCTAACAAAGAACTCAGGGTTGCGATTGCTCGGGGAAACTTCCCGGAGTCGCAAATCTCTGTGACGCTTGCCGGGGAAATTCAACTTACCCTCGACGAATACATGGATGGGATCCCAGATGAGGGGCCCCACCCAAAATACGACGATTTTAGAAGGACGGAACAAGGGATCATTATGGTCACATGTTCCGATGCCTCCTCCAAGACCTGGCTAAGAAAAACCGTCGGTCAGATCAGCACGAGAACAGGAGTCGAACTCGTTTTTTAGAGGGCGACTCCGTCTCCAGGCTGTGTAAGATGGTAGCCTGGATACCGGGAGTACCTGAGGACGGGGCTACCATCTTAAGAAGGTTAAAACGCCAGAATCCGGGACTTTGGACAGATCTCTGGAGGATTCGGCATGCCGGACGGGTTGAGTCCAAAGGGCTCAGGCTTGTTCTTGGGGTGGACGGGC
This sequence comes from Agriotes lineatus, assembly GCA_940337035.1. Taxonomy (NCBI): domain Eukaryota; kingdom Metazoa; phylum Arthropoda; class Insecta; order Coleoptera; family Elateridae; genus Agriotes; species Agriotes lineatus. The sequence continues at coordinate 71,266 of CALNHX010006454.1, read as the reverse complement.
TCTCCGTGTCGGTTCTGAAGCAACTCGGCATAAAGGCATATGCAGGCATGGTAAAGGACTTTTTCTGGGACCCTAAATATGCTAAAGAAAAGCCGTCCGTAGCAGAGCTTGAAGGCATGGAAGTGTCTGACTCTGCTGCGGAGGCAGAGGATGCGGCGGAGGCGCAGGAGTAAGAGTGGACGCTTTTCCCTTAATGAATAGTATTCATTTCTTACAAATTAACCTGCAACACAGTATAGCAGCCTCCTATGCTCTGCAGTCGAGGCTTACAAATGATAATATTAATATAGCACTTATTCAGGAACCATGGCTACGACATGGCTCTATCCAGGGGCTATGTCTCAATAGCGGTTTTCTGTTTTATTGCACAAATGCGATTATACCGAGAGTTTGCATATACTCTTCGGGACTAACCGACATACATATATTGCCCAATTTCTGTTCCAGGGATCTAGTGGCAGTCAAAATTGGTCTTATAGATGGCAACAGCAGGAGGAGCTTTGTTCTTAGTTCTGATTACTTCCCTTAGGATGCACAGGAACTGCCACCTACCCCAGAGTTTCAAGGACTGGTAAGCTACTGTGACACGAATAATTTACCTATGCTGGTAGGGTGTGACGCCAATGCGCACCAAATCTGCTGGGGCAGCACGGACATCACCCCACGAGGTAGAGGCCTAATGGAGTATCTCTACACTACGAAGTTGGAGGTACTAAACTGTGGTACTACACCTACCTTTGTCACCGACAGAAGGCAAGAAGTCATCGACATAACAGTGGGCACCGCTACGGTCGCTCCCCGTTCTGGGACCCTAAATATGCTAAAGAAAAGCCCTCCGTAGCAGAGCTTGAAGGCATGGAAGTGTCTGACTCTGCTGCGGAGGCAGAGGATGCGGCGGAGGCGCAGGAGTAAGAGTGGACGCTTTTCCCTTAATGAATAGTATCCATTTCTTACAAATTAACCTGCAACACAGTATAGCAGCCTCCTATGCTCTGCAGTCGAGGCTTACAAATGATAATATTAATATAGCACTTATTCAGGAACCATGGGTACGACATGGCTCTATCCAGGGGCTATGTCTCAATAGCGGTTTTCTGTTTTATTGCACAAATGCGATTATACCGAGAGTTTGCATATACTCTTCGGGACTAACCGACATACATATATTGCCCAATTTCTGTTCCAGGGATCTAGTGGCAGTCAAAATTGGTCTTAGAGATGGCAACAGCAGGAGGAGCTTTGTTCTTAGTTCTGACTACTTCCCTTAGGATGCACAGGAACTGCCACCTACCCCAGAGTTTCAGGGACTGGTAAGCTACTGTGACACGAATAATTTACCTATGCTGGTAGGGTGTGACGCCAATGCGCACCAAATCTGCTGGGGCAGCACGGACATCACCCCACGAGGTAGAGGCCTAATGGAGTATCTCTATACTACGAAGTTGGAGGTACTAAACTGTGGTACTACACCTACCTTTGTCACCGACAGAAGGCAAGAAGTCATCGACATAACAATGGGCACCGCTACGGTCGCTCCGTTAGTCAAAGACTGGCAGGTATCGACGGAACCCTCCCTTTCGGATCACCGTCATATCACTTTCAATCTAAATCTAAGGCGACCGCCAGCGTCGAATATTTTTAGAAATCCTAGAGCACCCAATTGGGAGGGCTATAAACAGGACCTCCGAAATAGGTTAGATTTGGTTAGAATTATTCCAAAAAATTCTGACGAGCTAGAAGAGAGCGTTGATCTTGTACACCGCTCTATCATAGTCATACGAGACCAATTGTCCTGTGAAGCGATGCAGGGAAGGTAAAAGGACTCCATGGTGGAACCCTGAACTCCAGTCCCTCCGCAAAGTAACGCGCAGGCTCTTCAATAGAGCCAGACTCACAAACTCTCAACTGGATTGGGACAATTATAAACTGTCCCTCCGGTCATACAAAAGCTGCATACGCAGAAGTAAAAGAGAAACCTGGCGGACTTTCTGCGAAAGTATTGAAGGCCTACCAGAAGCAGTTAGACTGCAAAAGGTGTTTTCCAAAACTCCAGGCTCTAGGCTGGGGATGCTGAGGCTCCTATCGGGTACCTTCACGGACACCAGGGAGGGGGCTCTCAAGCATCTCATTGATGTTCACTTCCCCGGCTCCAATCTTGTACAAGAAGCCCTACCTGAGAGGCCCCCAAGCATCGCGCACACCGCAATGGACTGGAGGACGGCCTCAAAGGTAGTGGGTCTAGATCGTTTAAAGTGGGCACTGTTCACCTTTGAACCATATAAGAGCGCTGGTGCTGACGGAATTTTTCCGGCTCTGCTACAGCATGGATTGGAGGTGCTGTTACGGCCCCTATATCACATCGTGACTGGTTTACTAACAGGACATGGTCACCTACAGAAGCACTTATTCACAATTGGAATCGTAAATGATGCCACCTGCAGGAAGTGCCAGTTGCAGAAAGAAACCTCAATTCATGTTTTATGTCAATGTGTGGCTTTCCTAACACTGCGACATAAACATTTTGGAGCCGGCCTGGTGGAACCCCAGGCGATAAAGGACGTTCCTATGGGTAGGATTCTTTCCTTCGCGTTGGAAACCGGCCTCTTCGAACGAGACCCATAACAAATTAGGTGGGAGCACAATGGACCAATAGGTCTCAGTGCAGCTTACAACAAGCCCCATCAGAAGAATAAGAAGAAGAAGAACCGACGTCAGCGATATCGTCAAACAACTGGTAAGGATCGGGGGAGCAGCATTACTCCCGTATCAGAAGCTGGTGCTAGTTAAGCAGTACCTTGTACCTAGGGTACTGCACAAACTGCAAAACTTTAGCATACATAGGAAAGCCGTATTGAACGTCGACAAGCTGATGCGGAGAACCATTCGTAAATGCTTAAAGATCCCTAGGATCACCCCCAATTCCTATCTTCACCCCCCGAAGAAAGAGGGTGGACTCGGCCTTACCTGTTTCGCGGACGTCATCCCAATGCTGCTCGCCAAGAGAGCTACAACACTGCGGGCCAATCCTTCGATCTACCTCGGAGTGGTCTTACAATCCGAATGGACCGTGAAAATGATCACCAAATTTCAAACCAAAATGTGCAAAAACGGGCAGTCCAGCAACCAAATAAGATCTTTTTGGGCTGCTAAGCTACAAAATTCTACATCAGGCAATGGTCTTCGCCAGGGCAACATAGACCAGAACAGCAGCAGTTGGTTGGACAATCCCCCCCCCCCCCGTTTTGGAAAGGCAGTGATTACATTAAAGCCATTCAGCTGCGTGGAAATATCTGGCATGCTGGTTGTTTCCGAGTGGAATCCCTTTGCCAAGTCCTCCAAGCCTGCCTAGCGACACACTGGCCACGAATACACAGACACGATTTTATCGTAAATCAATTGGCCGACACGGCGAGAGCTAAAGGGTGGGCAGTGGAGGTCGAGCTCAACATCTGTGGAACTGACGGTATTAGAAGGAAGCGTGGCCTAATTCTTCGTAGGCTTGATGATATTGTCATCTGTGACGCGGGGATACACTGGGAGAGACCACGCAGCCTATATGTCGCTTATGAGAACAAGACGGCCATATACTCTACTCCGGCGCTCACCACGGCATTGCATAATAGGTATCCTGGCACTCATATAAGTGTCCTCCTGATAATAATCGGTGCGCGTGGAACTTGGTATCGCCTTAACGGGTTTCTGCTAAGTAAGATTGGTGCCGGTAGTGAAGTACAGCGACGTCTAATCACTACTGTGATAAAAAGTTCTATCTTGGTGCACGGTGAATTTTCGCCATTGGTGTGGCGCAGAGGTGGATCCCTTCGGGTTTTAACATAAGCTCATAGGCAAAAATTTTATTTTATAACTATATTCTTATGGAGATTGTGCAATTGTAATTATATTCGTGTGTAATCTTAAGGAAAATTTTAATCTGTTAACTATTATTTAGTAATAAGCTATGTACATGTCTGCCTGGAGTAGCGCAGAGTGTGCAATTGTTTATGTATGTCCTACTACTAGTTCTAGTTTTTAGACTGTTATTTTGCGTCCATGTATTCAGTTCTATGCCCTAATGCTAGTTCTAGTTTTCAAACAGTTAGTTTGCGGCCCTGTACTCAGTTGTTCTTTTGTGCAGCTGTTTATTCATGTGCGTAATATTAGGTTTATTTTTTAAACTATAAGCTTTTAGATTCTGTAAGGTTTGCATGTTAATGCGCAATTGCGATTGTCTACATTATTGTAAGGGATGGCCCCATATAGCCAAAAAGTATTTTTTACAACAATAAATACCTATACTAGAGTGGGAATCAGAATCAAAAGAAACTCCTCCAACCCCTGCTAATAATAACATACAAAATAACATTGTTAGAATAGCAGAAATTACTCTGCAAAGCCAACCTGCGAACCCACGAACTCCAATAATACCTACGTGGCCCCCCCTAACCCTCTGCCGCGACCTATCCCTTCCTCGGACCCCGTTGCCGAATTTGCGATAGCGATCGGGAGCACCTGGGACGGATGGACAGACTCCGATAGGAGTCTGTTTGGAGGACTCAAGTGGCTCATATCTGGCAACCGAACCCCGCTTGACGATGCACTTTCCGACTGGCTGCGGAGCACGGGACTCCAACTCCGCCCGGTTAGAAACAATCCCCCCACAAACCGAAACACACAGCAACATTTTAGGCATAACATCAGGGTGGAGAGGATTAAGCAGGTCCAGGCGATGTACCCGAAAGGGCTCTCACGGTGTATCCTGGATGACCGGCCTCTCCACCAAGCATCAAATTTCCCATCGGTTGCTGCACCCGAAAAGAGATACGAGGGGATCTTCGGAGCCCCTTCGCCTCTGAACGGGAAAGCGCTGATGGACAGTAACCCAGGGGGGGAGTAGAGGCCGGTAACGGGGGGAGAAACTACGGTGGGCGTTGCAAGCAACAAAATCAATGGCTGCCATTCAATATAAAGCACCTGACACAGCTTCGAATGCCGCGTGTCCTTTTATTTATTAACGCTATGATTGCGTCTAACAGAATTCCGAAAGAATTAAGACTCCAGGACCATCCTTCTGCCGAAGGGAGGGGGCCCAGCGAAAATTAATAACTGACGGCTAATCACCATCGTGTCGGTGTGGGCCAGGGTAGTAAATAAAATTATAGCTAAACGCTTATCGAGTCTCCCACTACACCTCCACCAAAAGGGTTTCAGAGCAGTGGACAGAGTGCTCTTAAATACGATCACGTTTGAATCACTTATAAAGTTTCGTAGACGAAATGGGAGGCCGTATAACATCTTAAGTCTCGATCTGGCGAAAGCCTTCGACAGGGTCTCCCATCACTCAATAGACAGAGCACTCCGTCGATTTGAAATCGACACCAAGTTGAAAGAGTTTATTCTTGAGGGCTACAGAGGAGCCCGCATCAGAATTCAAATAGGAACTGAAAGCACAAAATGGATCAATATTTACCGGGAAGTTAAACAGGGTGACCCCCTGTCCCCCATCCTTTTCAATTTGGAGCTGGACGAGCTAGTGGTAAGGCTCGAAAATCAAGACCTGGGTCTCCCTTTAGTGGACTCTCTTTTAACATGCCTGGCCTACGCTGACGACCTGGTGTTGGCAAGCGACACGATTAAGGATGCACAGCGGCTCCTGAATGAGCCCGCTGCCTTCTTCGATGCTAGGGGGCTGAGCCTTAGTCCAACCAAGAGCGTTGCTCTTGCGGTTCTAGTGGTCCCGGGAAAAAAGTACTTTTCGCCTCTACTAATACACGTTTCTGTACGAGAGGGCAACCCATAAAGATGTTGGGACCCGAAGACATGTTCAAATACTTAGGCGAAAGGTACTCTTACCTGGGAAAGGCAAGGCCCCTGGTGGAGTCGTTGAAGCTCGAGCTGCAGCGTCTAGGAGCGGCTCCATTAAAACCTAATCAAAGGTTACATTTGCTCGAATAATACCTCATTCTAAAAATTTGCGCAACCTTTATTAATACACTAGTCAGGATGGGCCTTTGTAGGAAAGCCAACAAAATCATTAGGTTTGCGACCAGAAAATTCCTACATCTGCCAAGATCATGCGCAGACGCGTATATTCACGCCCCGGCTCGTGTAGGGGGCTTGGGTGTGGCGTCGCTGGCGTCACAAGTGCCAACCGTATTATTAAGGCGAATTGGCAACCTCCGCAACAACGCTGATCCAACCACTATCGCGGTGCTGTCTCTTCCTGAGTCTGAGAGACTCGGTGAGATTGACCTACTGGACTACAAGATTTGGCGCCAACCCGAAAACCACACTGCGAGTCTGAGCTGAACGTTTACAAAATTCTTACTCCGGCAACGGTTTGCTGCAGGGTGAGAAATGTTCCCAATCAAGTTCTTGGATAAACCACCCTCTCCGTTTTGGAAGGGGTATAAGTTCGTAAAGGCAGTACAGCTGCGAGTAATGTCCTCCCCACCAAGGGTATTCCATCTAATCCTACCCTGGCTAGACAGTGTAGGGCGGAGTGCGCCCGAATGGAGTCACTATCTCACGTACTCCAGGGCTGCCCCTTAACTCACTGGCACCGCTGTCGAAAGCACGACCGGGTATGCGACCGCCTACGTCATCTTGCGGTTCGCAAAGGATGGCTGGTGGAGGAGGAGTCTCATTGCAGATTATCCAACAGCAAGCTCAGGAAACCCAATTTAATCTTTCTTAAAGGGGACCGAGCAGTCGTTTGCGATACTTCCATCGTATGGAAAGGCCCACGCCCGTTGCACGCATCCTTGCTTCAGAAGGTGCAATTATACTCGCAACCTCTGGTAATCCAAGCCCTGGAAAGGAAATATTCGGGTAAAACTGTTATAAAATCAGCTCTAGTCATAGGCGCCAGAAGTAAATGGTGCGATCAGAACAACCAAATCATCTAAATTCTGGCCTTTCCAAAGAGAAAGCTGCTTCTCTGGTCCACAATACCATCAACGGCAGCGTAATTATTCATCAAGAATTTATGCGGACCGCGTGGGCCAGAGAGTAGCACAAACACCCCCTGTGATAATCAACATAGCTGCGATACCTTCTATCTTCTAGTCTCTCTTCTGTAATATTTTTAATGGCAAATTATATCGTCCATTTTATCTATACATACAGGGTGATTAAATTATCATGTAACAACTTGTAGGCAACCCACTATACAGAAGCATGCATTATGCATGCGTGTGCATAATGGGTTGCCTACAAGTTGTTACATGATAATATAATCAGCCTGTATATTTTAACTTGTCTTGCTTCCTATTGTCATTTAATTTTAAGGATTGTAACATAAGGTAAGTTATATTCTATTAGTGATTAATTTTTATGCTTCGGATTTTTTACAATCCCGAGAAGCTCGGCTACACAAGTGGTTGGAGGGGGGGGGGTATACAATTTTTGTAACCCAGTATATTAAGCGACAGACCGCACGCCAACTAGTCTGAAAATAAGCCGAAAGCCAAGCATGGGCCGAGAACTGCGGCTAGTTCAACCACAGCCAAATGCCTCGTCATCTAATTAGGACGCGCATGAATGTATTAACGAGATTCCCACTGTCCTTACCTACCCGGTCGCCATTTAACGGTCGACTCAGAAACGGCACGGATCGGGAAAATCCGACTGTCTAATTAAAACAAAGCATTGCGATGGCCCCTGCGGGTCTTGACGCAATGTGATTTCTGCCCAGTGCTCTAAATGTCCACGTGAAGAAATTCAAGCAAGGGGTGCTACAAGCGGAGACAGACAGCCGCTCGCATCCAAGTCAACCTCTCCTTTACGTGGTGTTTTTGCCTATTTTCACAAACGAGACTCTGGCCGACGGGTAAACGCGGGACCGCCGTCTGAGCTCACAGGCCATGGTTCTACCGGGGTTTTAAAATTTGAACGGAGATGCACATAGAGTACCAAGCTACCACACATCAATGATGGGTCGGACCCGGCGAATGCCATGATGATCCCAAGAGCGAGGCGTGTCAGTGGACAGTCCCTTGAGGTAATGGTGTCAGGCAGGTCTTGTGTACTGGAACTGATACGTGCCAGCTGTTATTTGAGGTGTCGGACCCGACCGTTTATAGGAACTAGGTCCTGGCCGGATGTACTAGAACCAAGACGAGACTGGGCGTCGGTCTGAAGAAAACGGGACCTTGCTCTGTTTGGCCTAGAACCGAGACTAGCTCCACTCTCCGAAGCAGACCATACGGTCGTTTACCATTGTCAAAGTCGTCTGGTAGGCTACTCACTCCCAGTATTCAAACGGGCCACAGCCACCGGCGAAAGCCCCGAACATTGGGCAACGAATGACCCAGGCCTCAAAGAAGTGTGGTAGGGAGTGTAATAGCCTAGTCAGCTCTCGACGGCTACTTGTCAAACGTTTACACGAGTACTAAGAGGGAGTACACGTACCATCCTAGGAAACATCCTTCGAACATTTTTGAACATCCACGATCAGTACATAAGACCTAGCAGAAAATGTGTGGATTGACCGTCCGGGCAGCGGTTTCGGGGTAACCAGTCCTCGTTGTTGGAGCATGCTGTAATGGGAAAAACCACGGGCCGCCACCTGATGGCGGACAGCACTCTACCGCATCCGTCACCCGGAACGGGTTGGCTGGGCCTTGGGGGCCCTAAGGCCCCCCAGACCCCCCGTTAGGCGGTAGTAACTAAGACTCTCCTAAGTTGCTTGTGCGAGGACGGTGCCCTGTCCGAGTGCTTACGATTAATTGTTAATTTGGTGTATAAACTACTTGCAGATCGTGGTGATAACAAATGTAAACCATAGCGGGGATCTGAAGCACAAACCCGTGGAGAATTCAACGCCGGTCCAGAATACCCTCCCGAACTGGCCTGAAATTTCTCACGAAGAGCACTTAAGTGACCATTTAATTATCTTTTGCTAGTTCTTCCTCCTTTCCTAATAAACTCGTCTCTTTCAATTTAACCATACATTGATGGAGCAACTTTTGATTCTCTCTTAAGTACACGCCTAAGTTAACCTATTCATCCTCAGGTTACTTTCGCCCGTCTTTCTTGACACTCTTATGGCTGAGCGAAGCATTTTTTGCGCTGCTATTTCTTTGCAACGGCCTTAACTTGAATTTTTCTATTTTTCTTTTTATGGTATCTAACGTTTAGGATACATGCGTGTATGTTACCCGAACCAATGGCACGCCTACCATTGATGGCAAGCGACAAAATAATTTGGGAACGACATTCATTAAGGAATTTATGTACCTAATTGAAACAATTTATATTCAACAATGAATTGAACATGAAGCTTCAAGAAATAAAACAATTATTGTTATGATAGATCTCATTCGTGCTTTCGAGGCTAAATTGCCAGATTTAGTAACAATATTGTTACCAAAAACTACAAGTATTTCCCAAACTTGAAAAAAAAACACCAGAGATTTGGATTTACACGAAAAACCAGATCAAGCAAAAGTCACTGAAGAGTTTATTTGGTAATTAATTCTTCGATAAAAAAAAATTTATCGAGATTTTCTCAGTTGAAAGAATTATGGAAAACACTGAAGTTTATTATGTATCCTGATGTGACTTCACTTGATAAACTGAACTTGGCCAAATTTCATTGGTTGGAAATTGAAGAAATTGAAATGCAGCTGATTGATTTCCAGTCTAGTTTATATGGATCCAAAAATGTATCGAAACAAAGAAAGAGTTGGAATTAAATGAAATAGAAAGACTATCTGCATCAGGTAATATGAGTAAAAATGCCAATATAAAAATTATGAAAACGTGGAATTCAATTCCAGACACATTTAGCTGTCTGAAGAAGCTGAATTTTGCTATCTTAACAATGTTTTCATCTACCTATGCCTGTGAGTCATTATTTTCACATATGAATTTCATTAGACTCGCTTAGAAGCCGTTTGTCAGCTTGCATTCTGCTAAAAGTAGCAAAGTATAAAGCTAGTATAAGTTACTTAGCATCTAATTTGCAACAGCAGAAGTTGCACTATTTTCTTATTTTATTTAAATAAACATAACGTTACTATTGCTGTACAAAGTGTATATTTTCGGTTGCAAATAAAGAGTTTTAAGTTGATAGTATTTAGTGTTATTTTTTCTTTATTAATTATTAATAAGATTGTTTGGTGTCACGTCATGGCCTCATTAAACATTTTTTTAGAAAAAATGGCACGTAGATGAATATAGGTTCACCACCCCTGGTTTAAACTCTTGGGTATTTGGCGACTGCAAAACAGAGGCATGATAACAATCAACGCCCCAATCGCAAAGCCATACCCGCTCAGGCGCCTACCTCACCCATAGCCTCTTCTTCTGGGACTGCCCCCTCGAACCCGAATGGCAACGAGAGCGAATCCGCCCATCAGCCATATCTCTGACGCCGATGGTGATGCTTCCACAGCAAGCGACCAAGATGGTAACACCCCATTCCCCACTGCCAGGTCCCAAGCCACCATTAAACAACAACTTGATACCTTCGAAGAGTTCTTCCGAGAACTTCTGGCTATGGACGGAACAACTAAAGAGGATGAAAAGCCTTAGTCCAATCCCTCATTTAAAAGGAGCCTCTCGTTACCAAGTTGATCGATAGGCTGACGACCGACCTACTGCCAAATAAACCTAAGGGCAACATCCGCAAAAAGGTCCGCAACTAGACCCTCTCAAAGTCATAAAAAATATAGAGAAAAAAGCTGAGGGCGTTTAATTATAAACGTACCCAGCAGCTCTACCGGTTTAATCGAGCCCAACTAGCAGGCAACATCTTAGATGACATAGATGCCACGAGGAACAACAACTCTCCTACTATCTAGGACATCGAGGATCTGTATAAGACTTTTTTGGCGTGACACCTTTCGAGACACCGAACCGGTGGCACCGAAAACAGGAACATATGATCTGGGGAACAGCTGCTTTAGACCAATGGCATCTGAAGAACTCTTGAGGGCAATCACATCCACGAAATCGAAGGCTGCAACATTAGCCATGTTAGAAGACTTTCGTTTTCTCGTCCCCTACTACTTCTTAACGGCTGCCTAGCGTCCAGCTTCATCCCAGCAACCCTTAAAGGTTGCTGTACTATTCTGATACCCAAAAAAAAAGATCTTAAGCAGGCCACCAACTAGCGACCGATAACAATAGGCCCAAAATGTATTAGGCTCCTACATAAAGTCCTGGCAGAACACTTGGGCAAGCTGCCCCTCTGCCCTCTTCAAACCGGGTTCACAAAAGTTGATGCGTGCATGAACAACATCGTTATGCTGCAGGCTATAATTAAGGCCTACAGGCAGAAAACCAGACCCTTTAACATCATTACGCTGGCTATCAGCAAGGCGTTTGACTCGGTAGAGCACACGTCCATTGAACGCGCTCTCAAGCGCTTTAACGTTCACCCGGCTTTAAAGAGTTACAGCCTGGAATCCTACAACAACTCATTTACCACCATATCGTGTACGGGAAGGAAACCTCCAGAATTCTTCTAAAGAGCGAGGTCAAGCAGGGTGACCGCCTCTCCCCCATTATCTTCAATCTTATAATGGACGAGCTGCTAGAATCTATAGCTAGCACCCCTGCCGGGTTACATTAAATTGTTGGCCGTCTTGAGGTACGGACGTATTTGCGTTTCGATCTGCATAAACCTATTTATTTTATTTGTGCATTCTGCTTATTAATTGTTTATAATGTCGTTGTGCGTAACCTGTGATAACAATTTACCACCGGATAATGACTTTGTAAAGTGTGAGGGCTGCGATGGAAAATTTCATTTCGTTTGTTGCGGTATGCGAGAAACTTACTATCGTAAACTTTCCGTTGAGGCGAAATTGGCTTGGAGATGTATCAAGTGTAAAACCAAACCAGCGGTTGATATCACCACGAGTGCAAGTACAGATATCAGTAATGATTTACTTACTGGTATTAAATCTGCAGTGAAGGACACCGTCAAAGAAGAAAATAAAATCCTGTCGGATAAATTGGATGCATTTCAGAAATCCTTTGATTTCTTTAATGATCAACTTGAGGACCTCAAAAAATTAATTAATGAAAAAGATCTTCAAATAAATGAGTGCTCCGATCAAATTGATAAATTAAGGAACGAAAATGCTTCTTTAATTCGTGAGAACTCTGATATCAAAAATCGGCTAAATCAACTGGAGCAATATAGTCGCCTTAACTCAGTGGAAATTCGTGGCGTTCCTGAACCAAGGGATGAAAATGTCATCGCTACTGTGTGCTCTGTTGGTAGAGCACTTAACTTTAACATTGTTAGTAACATGATCGATGCGTGCCATAGGCTTGGAACCAATCCAAACAAACCGCAAGAACCGCGACCTATAATTATTAAATTTATTAGTCGTATTCATAAGGAAGAACTAATTCAGGCAAGAAAAGTCAAGCGAGACTTCTTTACAAGGGATTTGGATGCATCTGTTACAACACCAGTACCGATCTATATAACTACATCGTTATCGCCTGCTAATAGGAAACTGTTTGCCCAATGTCGTGAGTTTGTGAAATCTAATAAGATAAAATACTTATGGATTAAAAATGGCAAAATTATGATGCGCAAGTCGGACAAGAGCCAAGTATTTGTAATTAACTCAGTTTCTGATTTCCCTGATGTACATTCATTTTATCTTCTGTATAAATAGATTACATTTGCGTTATTTTAAATTCAATCATATGTTATTATTTTTTACTATGTTGCAGTTTTGCTCTTTTCGATTTTTTATTTGTTTTAATTTTTTAGATGGCCGATGTTATTAAAATAGCATATTTAAATGTAAGATCTCTCCTAACTCACTACTCAGATGTTAAAAAGCAGCTACTTGATGAAGATTATGATGTTATGGGTGTGTCTGAAACGATGCTTTCTTCTAATATTCTAAATGAAGCGGTAAACATACTGGGCTACAACTTTGTACGAAATGATAGAGTGATACAAACGTGGGGTGGAGGTGTCGGTATGTACATTAAAAATAATCTTTCCTTCTCTATTCTAAAATTACAAAATGCGTGTCTAGCTATAGAGCAAATTTGGGTTAGTATTAAACTATCTGAGCATGTAGTAGCTCTTGGCACTATATACAGAAGGCAGGAGTTTGCATTTTCTGAATTTTTAGATGGGTTCCAGGACTCATTGTCGTTTGTCTTTCCTTTATGTAATGAGATTGTCTGCGGAGGAGATTTTAATATTAATCTTTTCAATACGGAGGGAGTTGCATGTGTACAGTTTTATTCTGCTTTAGATGCCATGGGGCTAAAACAACTAATAAAGGAGCCTACGCGTGTTACAGCTACTACTGCCACATTAATAGATTTTATTATAGTTGGATTGGATGTTCAGATTAACAATTCTGGAGTTGAAAATATGGATCACATTTCTGATCATTCATTAGTTTTTTGTCATTATCCTATAAGTGTTGGTTTGAGTGCTGATCCACATTACTACACGTTTAGAGACTTCAGATCTTTTGATGAACTGGCTTTTGGTAGTGACTTAAAATTAATAGATTGGGGAACTATATTTAACATTGAGGACATTAACGATAAAGTAAATTTTTTTACCAGTAATATCTTAGATTTATTCAATACTCATGCTCCTATAAAAACTATAAAGATTACTAAGCCTAAAACACCGTGGATAACAACCAATATTAAGTTAATGATGTCTCTTAGAGATAAAGCTTTTCAGCGCTTTAAACGAATAAAAACTAAGGGAGCCTGGGAATATTATAAGTCTTTGCGAAATTATACCACATTTGCAATTAGGAAAGAGAAAAAGGCTTATCTTGAATTTCAAGCACGTATTAACGCTCAAACTATGTGGAGGGCAGTAAGGACTTTAGACATACGTAGCAAGGTTAGACGAAACAATATTCCTTCAGAACTTTATGATGTAGAAAAAATTAATGAAACATTCTTGGCGGCGGGCAAATCTTCCGTCATAGGCAACTCGGAATTGGAACACTTTTATAACAATAACCTAATTAATAACTTTGAATCATTCTTTAATTCTTCAGAAGATCACATAAATAAAATATTATTTAGTATCAAAACCAATTCTGTAGGTTCTGACGGAATAAGTGTAACCATGCTAAAATTATGTTACCCACATATATCACCATATGTCACTCATTTGATTAACAGCTGTTTATTGCACTGCATTTTTCCAGATGGTTGGAAACTTGCTAATGTTACTCCTTTACCTAAATCTGGAACTCCCACTACCCTTAATGATTTGCGACCGATTAGTATCTTGCAGATAATGTCAAAGGTCTTGGAAAAAATTATGGCAGAACAAATAGTATCTCACATTACTTTACACGACGTCTTACCAGAAACGCAGTCGGGGTTCCGAAAAGGTTTTAGCTGTGCCACTAGTCTGTTAAATATTACTGATGATGTTCTCTCAGCCACTGATAAAAATAGAATATCTGTAGTGACAATGCTAGACTATTCTAAAGCATTTGATACTATATCTCATAAGATTTTATTAAGTATTTTACGTTTTGTTGGCTTTGATGTCAATGCTTTGGAACTTATGCAATCCTATCTTACTAATCGTAGACAGAAAGTTATACTCAGAGAACATTCATCTACACCTCTGCCAGTCCTTGCGGGCGTACCACAAGGTTCTATTCTCGGGCCTCTATTATATTCACTGTACACCTGCAATTTCAAAACGTATGTTCAGTTTTGTAGGTATCATCTGTATGCTGATGATACTCAGTTACATATTGACTTTGACCCGGAAGACGTTGTTTTAGCTAATCATTTAATTAACACAGATATCGCTAAGTTAGTGAAAATTTCTGAACAACATTGCCTTAAACTTAATGCTGACAAATCTTTGATTATGGTGTTTGGCAAAGACAAAGCTAGAAATGCAATTAAAAACAGCCTCGCGGTTAAAGTTGGAGACAAAATTCTGCCCGTAAAGGAAAGTGCTAAGAATCTGGGATTAATCATTGATGAGAGCCTTAGATTTCACAACATGTATCTTATGCTTTACGTAAAGCATATATCAACCTTAAGCTTATTTTTAATAGTAGATTCTGTCTAAATAAACAACTTAAAATACTGTTGTGCGAATCTTTGGTGTTGTCTCACTTTAATTTCTGTGATGTGGTTTACGGTCCTTGTCTCGATAGTTATAACATCATGAGAATTCAGCGTATGCAAAACTCCTGTCTGAGATTGATATACGGTATCAAAAAATCAGAACATATTCAACATAAACTTATTGATACTAATTGGTTAAATATGATTAATAGAAGAAGGTTACATACCTCAGTTTTATTTCATAAAATTATTACAACTTTTCAACCGGCTTATCTTTTCAATAAAATTAAATTTAGATATAACATGCATAATGTAAATATTAGAAGAAAAAACCTTATCACACCTCCAGTCCACAAGTCGCAATTATTTAAAAGATCATTTTCTTACACTATTAGTAGTCTGTATAATTCACTACCTGATTCTTTAAAATCTCTTTCTATAAATTCTTTCAGACGCACGCTAACTCACATTTTGCTTACAGGTCAAAAATAATTTTTCTTTTTTATAAATGTATTTCTTTACACAGCAATGATAAGATTTTTTTTTTTCGAATGCACAATCAAAAATTAATTTAAAACATTATACTCTGGGCGCCATGGTCTATACTTAAGTTAATTTTAATTTAAAAGGGTTAAGTGTTAGAGCAGGCTCCGATTGATAACCCTATCAATTGGAGAACTGAACTTCGCCCTTTTGATGGTTTTCTTTACTATATTTTTTTTTGAATTTTTATTATTACTTGTATTACTATCCATCAATAAATGGCCATTATTATTATTATTATTATTATTATTACCTTTCTTCGTTGCGATAATAAACTGGCCGCGTTGGCATATGCTGACGACGTACTTCTTTTCGGGGCCACTTCTTTAAAGTCCGAGCACTTGTTAAAAATCTGTAAGGTATTCCTCGACAGTAAAGGTCTACAACGGAATGCTAAAAAATGCAGCGCTCTATCATTCGGGCTAATTCCTAAAAAGAAAAAACTCTTCGTAGTCACTAAAAACAGCTTTTCGATCAACAGCGAGCCGATTAAACAGCTAGGGGTAGGTGAATGTTTCGGTTACCTTCTCCTAAAATATAGCGCACTAGGGGTCGAAGGGACTGATTATTATACAATCAAATTGTATCTTTCCCGTGTTGAGAGGGCGCCCTCAAACTCGTGCAGAAACTAAACATCTTGCGATTTTACTTGATCCCGAAGCTACTGCAGTCACTACAAACCCCCACAATTTATCAGCATGTGCTACGATCAGTAGATAAGTTCATCCGGGGCTCTGCCAAGCGCTTCCTCAATCTCTCCTCTACAATTCCCTCCTCTTATCTTCACTCCCACTGCCGAGATGGCGGCTTAGGCATCTCTTGCCTAGTGTCCCTATATATAGTTATATAAGAGTCGGGCAAACACAAATGTCAGCCGCCATTAGTGTTCCAAAAATAAATGATAGTGTTCAAGGCCAGAGTTGTCTTCCTTAGCATGTCACTTTGATGAATTTATTTACTTGTCAGTTTGACATTGTCAATAAGTGGTAAACTTAATGCATTTACGAAAACTACACTGGTAGGTATCTACCGTTTACCGATTGGTGGTCAGCTGATTTTGCGGTAGATAGATCGGATTGAGTAATTTACGAGCGGTTTTTTGGTGATGTAGTAAACATATAACCTCTAAAAACTTGTCTTGTCGAATCGGACAAAGCTTACAAAGCACCAGCCTCCACACCGCTTGGTAAAAAGAGTTTGGTGATAATACATGCAATAATAATTATTATATTAAGTACCTACATTATGAGAAGAGGACAAGTCCTATAATTTTAATTTCCACATTAAGTAAACAACGAGACAGCTGATGTATGAAAAATAAAACATTTAAACAGTTACAGCTTTTTATTTAACGTTTTAAACTTTTTCAATGCATCTGTTAATTCCTGTAATAGCTGCATCTTTCACTATGAAACTGCTCGTCCCTTGTCGCAATTATTTTACCCATTCTGCTTCTTACAACTTATATTGCAGAAATGTATATATCAGTTACAATTGCTGCGGTATTCTAGAAATACAAACAGAATTCGTCTACTTATTCGACATAGTTAATTTCATACCGGCGCCCTACTACAGCAGTGCACCTTCTCCAGTTCTCCCGATAAAGGAGCAGTTTCGTTATCGCAATATGTTGTTCCGCTGTTTGCAATACATACGCGTGTTATATTCGCAACATCGCAGCTTTACAAAAAATATCCTCAAAGAGCGAACAAATATCCAATTACTTTTGTCTACGAATTTGCACGGTATGCCGAAGATGTGTCACTTCATCAGCGGATATTGGATCAGTTTGGATGCCGATTTCTTGTGTCGCAGTTTTAAAGCGCTTTAATTTTTTACGAGTAACCTCGAATCAGATGGAATATTAAGTTGCAACAGGCCCGGTGTCCTAATCCGTGAAGTGGAGGATGGTTATTCTTATTTAAACTTAGATTACAAACGTTGAAAGTTATATTGTAAGTTAATAAAGTAGAAACCGCGCATTACCTCAATTCCTTTTTTACGTCTAATTGAGTTTTCCCCATTGATTTCTATCAAAATATATTTCGCATATTCTGAAACCATCGGTGGAAATTCAGTTTGAGCGTAGAATATTTTTGGAAGACTTAAAATAAATTCTTGTTCTGAACGATTTTTACATCCAAAGATGCAAGAGCCTGTCATTTTACTTAACGTTTAATAGTTTGACACTCAAGTTTCACAGTACGTCATTTAATTGTCTTTGCCATAGCCACCCTTCAAATTTCCATTTTAAATTACTGCGTATGCGCAGTGGATCGTAACCAATCAAAAATTGAACCGCGTTTGCCCGACTCTTATCTTACTATATACAGGGACTCTACTCTTGCCTAGCCGACCAAATCTCCTATATGGTGCTTTGCCGACTGCAAAAGCTAAGCGACACCGAAGGCCCAGTCTTCCTTGACGCCATACGATCTGAGTAGAGACAGCATTCGTCAATAACCTAGAGCGAAGATTGACAAAGCATGGAAAGAATATAGAGAAGATCCGCGCATGGTGGGGCGACGCTCTGCAAAATTCAACGTCGGGGAACGGACTCGCGCAGGGCAACCTATTCAACACCAGCTCCTTTTGGGTTTATCAGTCGCCTGCGTTTTGGAATAGCCGCGATTTCACTAAGGCTATTGGCCTCCGTACTACCAACAGTTGGAACCCCATATAATCGCGACCAAGCTGCGAAATGTCGAACCGGCTGCAATCGTGCCGAAACCCTGTGCCATGTACTGCAGGCGTGTCCAGTTACGTACTGGCCCTGAATACGAAGGAACAATTACATCGCCTCTTCTATAGCAAAGGCAGCCCGAAAGAACGGGTGGGAGGTTGACGAGGAGCCCAACCTGTGGGGATCAGACCATATCTGAAGGAAACCGGACCTCATCATACAGAAAGACGAAATATTATACATATCAGACGTAAGCGTGGTTTGGGAAGACCCGCGCCCCTTGGAGGACGCATTCTGGGACAACATAAACACATATAGCTCCCAACCATTCATGGAGGCGATAAGAGCAAAGTACAAGCCTGCAGAGATCTATTGCCTGCCATTTATCCTTGGCGCACGGGGCACCTGGTGTGAGCAAAATAATGCCCTACTAGAAAAACTAGGACTGAATCTTCGCTTTGCAGCTAGCCTTGTTCACGCAACCATTAAGGGAAGCATCATGGTGCACAGCGAGCTTTCGCGTATTGTGTGGCGCAGCGTATTATCTTCGGCGTAAGTGTGAGGTGCGCTCCTAGGTCTACCGTGGTTTCAATGCGCTCCTAGCCTAATATCAATGTCTGTCGCTAATCTATTTATAGTTAAACAATAAGGTTAGTTAAGCGATTTTTGTAAGGGTCGGCCCCTAAGCCGCAATGTTTTCTTTAATAAAACCTATTCGTAGCCAAATGCCTCATCTAATTAGTGACGCGCATGAATGGATTAACGAGATTCCCACTGTTCTTACCTACCCGGCCGCCATTCAACGGTGGACTCAAAACTGGCACGGACCGGGGAATCCGACTGTTTAATTAAAACAAAGCATTGCGAGGGCCCCTGCAGATGTTGACGCAATGTGATTTCTGCCAGTGCTCTGAATGTCAACGTGAAGAAATTTAAGCAAGCGCGGGTAAACAAAGGCTATGAAGCGCAAAGGCCTCTCAATAAGCCGAACCAACCTCATTTTCCCGCGGTGTTAGAAGTAAACGCGGGACCGACGTTTGGGGTCTCGGTGACTTTGGTCCTAGAAGCGAGCCAAGACAATGGGCAGTCGTTTGAGGTGTTGCCCCGGCCTGATGCTGGATCTCGACCGAAACGAATTCCACCGTTTGAAGGGGAGGCGGTAGGGATTTGGAACTAGGTCCTCCTCTAAACGCTACAACTGAGGTGCGGCAATTCGTTAAAAAGGTTTGACCCAAGTGTCTTTCCGGATAACCAGAAGCTAGTCTAGTTCCACTCTCCAAAGCAGACTACACCGCCGTTTACCCGACATGTAGAATGTGTGGTAGACAGCGTTGCCTAGTTGCTCTCGACAGTGACTGGTCAAACGTTTACAAGAGTACTAGGAGAAAGTACTACGTACCATCCTAGGAAACATATCATAGGGGAAGTGGTAGACTTCATGAGCTTACCCTTAGAACGGTCCTCACGGCTACCCTATCCCAAGTCATTTGGGCAATGGGCGCCGCCGTCCGTCTGTGATATGGAGTAGAGGTTCGCCTTGTCGGTTACCTTTCAAACGGTTACATGGGTATTACGGGTGAGAGGGAGCCCACCGAGGCGATTACTCGGTTCCTCTCTTAAGTGTCGGTATAGTAGTGGTGATGGCACAGCTAGTTAGATGGTCTGAGGATGCGCGTCACTTGCGGAGTGTTCATGCGCCCTTAGGTTGAGGGCGGGGGGAGGGGGGTTGTAGCTAAGTCCCCGCAGGCACATAGCCGAATATGCCACGGGCATAGGGCAGCATGTTTGGTCGGACCGGCACAGCCCCGGTTAAGGTTGAAATTGAGGACATTAGTTTAGTCCCAAGAAGCGGCTTCAGAACGCCTTCTCGGTCCGGGTCTTGTGCTCTTCTGCGCCACGGACACGCAGGCTGTAATGCGAAATCCCACGGTTGGATTTCCGATGGCAAGGCGGGACCTAAAATACTGCTTTTAAAACTGGTTGGAGGGTACCTGGGAGGCCTAATCGGCCACCCAGACCCCCCGATCGGCGAGAGTAACTGTGACTCTCTTAAGTTCCGTTTGCGAGGCAAGTGCTCCGTTTGATCACGTACACAATTTTGTTTTTTGTGCATTCACGGACCGCTGATTCCGGCGATAACAACATAACATCCTTGCTTAGAGCGCGTATTTCATCCCCAATTAAAGTCTATGCTGGCTCTCACTCCCAGTGCGTGAAATTCAACTTTTACTAATTTAAGTTCTGTGGCCCATTTATATATAAATATATAACCAGTGCTCGTTAAAATTAGCATCCGATCAAAACATCATCCATTAAGTTCGGCCCCAGATGAACCATTCTCAACCGCCTTCGGCATCACGCATCCTGGCAAATCTGGTAACTTTTAGGAGTGCTTCCAGCCCATCCAGCTTGCGCTTAATACGCTCTCGGGCCGCTAGAGCGTGACGATCCTCTTCAAGAGGCAACTCCGGGGCTCCGCCGTCATCAAGGAGGCCCACAAAAGTTCGGCGCCCCCAAATTCGCTCGTCGGACGACCAGGAGGCCAGAAGAGTAGGAAGCTGTCTGATTCATCATCGAAGTCTCCAAGCCAACTGAGGTTTCTGTTCTATGCGGGCACTAAAATTCCTGCCGCCAGACTGAAATTCGAAAGCTCTACGGGCCGCAAAATTCACAGTCCCTGGAGACTTAACGCTCGATTAGAAACTAAACCAGCCACACCGAAGCTTCAATGTTGCGCTCGAAGACCAACCACCGGTAACTTCGATGCCTAAACAAGACACAAACCCGCACTGGAGTGATTTCAACGCCGGTCCGAAACACCAACCCGGCCTGACCTGAGATATTATTACAGTGCAATATCCGGTGGCTAAGTAAGAACATATCAGCAAGTCCCTCGCCCCAAATTCCTTACCTAGGTTATTATGTCTCCTCAAATCCAACCCCTATATTGAAGGAGCTTTAGTTTCTTTTCTCTAGTACAAGGAGAAGTTAGTCATATCGTTGTGTTTTTGGCTACCTCTTCATGTCAGTTACACCTTCGTTATACAACCCTATGAAATCTGGTGCATCACCTCGCTGCTGCTTCTCTGCATTCGACCGAGACCGCTCCACGAGAAAGGCGGTTGTGAGTTATGCTCGGCATAAATGTTGTGTTTTGTGCACTTATGGACTAAAGACTGCGGTGTAAGTTAGCGTAGCTAAGATCACGGCAAACACCCTTGATTCGAGTTTCGTCGCCCTCCACCATATAAGTGCATAAAATTCACCAAATTTGTGATGATTTCGGTGTTAAAATTACATGCTATTAAATTATTATTAGAGTTACCAGTGCGTGCTTTAACTATTCTCGGCACCTCACGAAATCTAACAGTTCTATCGGTCCGCGGATCATTTACACACAAATTCGTATCGTGCATACTGATTAGTATGGAAATTTTGAAGTTATTTAGCAATTCTCGCAGTTGGTGCTTCTGACCCCCTGCGAGGCGCCAACAATCGCAATTCCGCATGGCAAGACTAAACTAGGGCTCCGCTTCACCAAGGGCGCAAAACGCCGCGGCGCCCCCGTAAATACTAATTCCGACAACCAGGAGATCAGAAAATTCAGAAGACATCGATTGCTACTCACTATATTCGATCTTTTTGCACGTTCGGTTGACATGCGGGAGCATGTACACATGTACACAACGTTATAATTCTGAACAACTTAGGCGCTCGACCTCCCGCATCGATCGGCACAGTCTGCATCAATCGCTAGTAACGAAATTCTACGCCGCCTTCTCCGACAGCACAGTCATTACCGCGCTTCTCTTTTCATGCTAGAATACTCTTCATACTACTCCATAATATTGACGGAGCCGCTGTGTTTCTGAGTACAGTCCACAGTTAGCATTGTGTTTGCTACTGCTCCCTGTCTTCGGTATCTGTACCCTTCCGGTGTTGGAAGCAAGGTGCTTAAAATTCTATGCCGTGTATGTCATCCGCCATCACTTGTTTGGTCGCTTCACACGTTTGGATGACATAGGCACCCGATTTTCCTCCGCCACCCATACATTATAACTCCCCTGTGGTTTCTTAACGTTAATAATATCTTCGATATCATCTTTGGGTTTCTCCGCAATCGCGAACTACTCAGCCCCTTCCCGCAGCACTTATTGAGCCACAGTTTCCCGGAAACAAATACCCTTACCGAGCTTTTAAATTGGGTGGGTTTTTACCCAGATTATTAAGCTTGTTGAGCAATTAATCATTCCAACATGCCCCCACCCCATCCCCCGAGCGCCACGTCTGTCACTGTGACAAAAAATAAACCAGTCACAAGAACCTCTTTCAGCATCAAAGGAGACAATGTCAGCCCCCACGCAGCCCCACTGATTCTGAGTGCCTTCTATGCACTCAAACAATCAAAACATTTGCTGGCCTGCAACAGCACAAGCAATTGGCACATCCTATCAAGTGCAACCAGGAGTCCAAACTGGCCGGCGCTTCCAGGAAGGTAATCCCTTGGTTGGAGTTCGACCTTGTTACCATTGCCGAAGAGGAAGCCCGCTACAAGGGGAGAACTATACACAAACACCTTTGTGAGACGTTTAACCGGAAAGAGGATGCTATCCGATACTAGAGAAAACAACCTCATTATATGGAGTTACTGTCCGCCGCCAAACTTAAGCTATCCGACAACGATCCTCCTCGCAGAGATAGCATCCCAACTCAACCGCTAAATTCCCCCGTTGCCTCCCCCTCGGGCTTACCTCCAAGGATCAGGTCTAAACCAGCCACTAGATCCATCACACACAATAGCCCTTCCAACCCCAGCTCGGACTACGAGGATACCGACCCACCCATCGAGGAGCAGGAAGTAAACATCTCAACCGCAGCCGCCATTCCGATAGTCGACACTCTCGATACCAACTCATACCTCTTCGTAAACTTCTTCCAGGAGCTTCTCTCCAAAGAAGGAATAACTGCATTCGACATGACGATAATATAATCCCTTATGGCAAACCCCGACTCCATACACGCTGATCTTGATACCCTCGCTGTCCAGCTTCTACCTAAAGGAGCGACCGACAATACCCGTGTGAGAAGCTTACGGCCCGATTCTCAAGTCCGCAAACGATACCGAGGAATTGACGCGGAAAGAGCATTTAACTGTAAAAGAGCGCAAACGCTATACCCCTCCAATTGTGCCCAGCTTGCGGGTAATATACTCGATGATATCGACGCCTCCCAAAACGGCAATTCTCCGGACAACAAGAAGTCGAAGAATTATATACGCGGATATTCAGCGACAACACCTTCAAAAACACCGAACAAGTTTCCATCAATCCGAATACCTCTGAAATTGGGAACGGTTACTTCCGTCCTGTAACCGACGAAGAACTTCTTACAGCAATCACTTCCACCAAGACCAAAGCTGCAAGGCCGGACAGCTGTAACATCAGTCATATCAGGAAGCTTCCCCTGTAGCGACTACTGCTCCTTCTTAGCGGTTGCTTCTACACCGGCTACACGCCCGAGATTTTAAAGGGATGTCGCACCATTTTAATCCCGAAAAAGGAAAACCTAAAATTGACTTCGAACTGGCGACCAATCACTATAGGCTCTATCTTTCTGCGGCTGTTACATAAGATCTTCGCCGCGCGTCTAGGCCACTTTCCCGTATGTCATCTTCAAACCGGCTTTATTCCGATCGATGCTTGCATGACCAGTATTGTTCTGCAAGCATTGATCAAATCTCATCGGCGCACATCCAAACCATTCCACCTCATCTCGTTGAATATAAGTAAGGCGTTCGACTCCGTTGCCCATTCTTCTATTGCATCCGGCCCTCCAAAAATACATCATTGGCTCGCATACCAATTGTTTCACTACCATATCCTGCTTTAAAAAGGAAACTAACAAAATCTTCATCAGGCGCGGAGTCAAACAGGGCGACCCTTTATCTCCCATCATCTTTAACATTGTGGTCGACGAGATACTAGAGGCAATTTCCAACACGGCAGCCAGCCTCTCCTTCCTCGGTCGAGACAATGAGTTGGCTGCACTCGCGTACGCAGACAACTTGATCATCTGCGGCGCACTACCCTTGAAACAAAAACCCTGCTCAAGATGTGCTACTCCTTCCTCGACAAACGCTGCCTAAAACTCAATACCGCAAAGTGCAACGCCTTATCCTTCGGCCTCGTGGCTAAGAAGAAGAAACTTTTCGTCATATTTAAGAATACCTTCTTCATCGACGGGAAACCTATAAAACAACTCGGCATCGATGGCTACTTCAACTACTAAAGCCTCAAATATGGCGCCCTGGGAGTCCGCGTGTCTGACTATGAAACGATAAAGATTTACCTCGCCCGTGTTGAAAGCTCCTCTAAAACCCTCATCAAAAGCTAAACATCATCCGCTTCTACTTAATACCCAGGCTACTTCATGTACTGCAGGCTCCTACTATATTCGAGCATGTGTTGAACACTGTCGACAAGTTCAGCAGGGGTTTTCTCAAGCGAATACTTAAACTCCCTCTCCCCCAACATACCATCAGCATTCCTCTACGTCAACTGCCGTGATGGCGGCGTTCGGATTCCCTGTCTCGCTGACTTAATACCGTCCATCATCATTGGCAGGCGTCAGAGAATTAGCGACGCGGGAGGGGCCTTCTACTCTATATCGATGCTTAGAGATCCGAGTGGAGTCAGAGATTTATCGATAATCTGGAAAGGAGGCTGACAACACATGGCAAGAATAAAGAGCGCATCTGCGCCTGGTGGCGCGACCTGTTGCAAGAATCTACGTCAGGCAACGGTCTCAACCAAGGCAATCTCTAGTCATGCAGCTCTTCTTGGACTTATAACCTTGCAACTTTCAACTTCAACGTAAAGAAATTCAAGCAAGCGCGGGTAAACGGCGGGAGTAACTAGGAGTCTCTGGGTCATGAGGCGAGCCTGCACAAAGTGATTGTTCACCTTAAGACAAATCGTCGACCGAATCGTCCGTACGCTAACCGTACACGTGAGAGTTGGGTAAAGCTACTCCGGCTCCGGCGCCCATTGGCGAGGTAGTTTCTGCACCCTTGCAGAAGGATTGAGCTCGATCCAAGTCCTTGGGGCACAGTGTCAAAATTTTGACCTGTCAGTGGCCAAGGAGACACTGTTTAACCCCATTCTCGGGGTCTCATAATCTGAAGGCATTTTAACCACTTTTTGTAATTAAGCGGCAGTTTCGCTGCTTACGCGCTCAGATCTTTATTACGTACGATTGTACTTGCGTTTTGCAGCAATGGTTATCATTGGCGAGTGGGGTAAGGCTTTCGGATCACGGGCTGGTTAACAGGCGCATGTGAAGCGCAGATATCGCCGAGGACGCAACCCCGATCCGAATAATCCCTGTCCGATTTGTGAGAGCTATTGGAAGACCTATGCGGGTATGCGTCAGCATCTCCGGATGTCACACTCTGCCGAGTACAACAGGGACATCGAACTAATGGCCGAAAACCTATTAGGGCTCCAGGTAGGAGAACCGCAGAGGAACTGAGAGAATTGGCAATGGCAGAGGCAAGATATGGTGGTAAAGAATGTCAACAAGCACTTAGATTTGCTGTTCCCCGCCGGACATTGGAAGCGATCAAGAGCAGGCGATTGTTGCCTGGGCACAGGCTGCTGGTGCATGAGATGGCAGAGGAATTGGATAATGAGGGGGTGGAAGCGGGACCAAAGAATACCATTGCACGGAAAAGCAAACTCTCCCCGTCCGGGGCCATCGGGTCTGCAGCGACAAGCGCAGGCACCCAGGACGTGTACTAAGAGTGCTACGGCGGCCGAACAGCCAGGGCCGTCGAACGAGTCGCCGGTCATAAGACCGAGGGGGAAATGTATCCCATTACAGGATAGCTCCTCTTCCGATGACGAGGTCTTCAACCAGCCCGGGGTCACCGTGGGCAGACGTGTGGCTCCGGTGTCAAAAGGTCTGCAACCCGGGACGTCCGGCAGACTTGCCGACCCCAGGCTACGCAACGCGAGTCGTGGTTAGTCGGGAGTCGCGAGAGTCGGCGGAACACCGGGCCCTAACAACGACCCAGCCGTCATCGATGATCAACCCGGAGCACTTGTTTTGGGTGAAGTTCAGGGAGCGGCTTATTATTTCAATATCCCATCGTCAAGCACTACCTCTAGCGCAAGCAGCCCCATTAACGAGCGTGTTAGGGTCGTGACTCCCCAGGTACCCCTCCCCCTCCCCGCGGAGATCTATTTCAGACAGCTGATCCCTTGGTTGCTCATGTACTAGTGCTTGGTGAAACCTGGGATGGTTGGACACAATCCGACGAGGTTGTGTTTGAGTCTTTCAGGCGGATCACGCCTGGGGACAAGGACCT
This sequence comes from Agriotes lineatus, assembly GCA_940337035.1. Classification (NCBI taxonomy): domain Eukaryota; kingdom Metazoa; phylum Arthropoda; class Insecta; order Coleoptera; family Elateridae; genus Agriotes; species Agriotes lineatus. The sequence continues at coordinate 44,618 of CALNHX010006454.1, read as the reverse complement.
GCTGGCGATTGCTCTGGCACGAATGCTGGAGGAGGTGGCTATCCGATTCTGTATGGTAGACCGTCGTAATCCCCCATAAAGCGCTCTGTAAAAGACAACAGGCCAGCTAGCCGCGCCAAGCAAAGGGTGGAGAAATATAAGTAGGTCCAACAACTCCATCTTAAGTACCCCAAAAGACTGGCCGATTGTCTATTGAACGACAAATCTCTCTACGACGCGCAAGTATTCCCGCGAAGTTGAAAGGAGGTATAAGAGAATCTTTGATTCTCCTTCGCCTCCGGACAACCAAACGCTGGGGGATACCAAGGAGGGGGAGAATGCGTTTGAGCCGATCACGGAAAAGGACGTTAGGTGGGAGTTGGCATCCACTAAGTCCGCGGCAGCCGGCCCGGACATGATCACCATTAACCATCTTCGCCAGATGAAGATACATCCAAAGGATTACAAGAAGACAGAACAACCTATACATTGGTAATAGGGGACTTTAACTGCAGAATCGGCAGGCAGATAAATGAAACTGAAGAATATGTCGGAAAACATGGACTTGGGATTAGAAACCATAATGGCTCGATGATGGCAATTTTTTTGGAGAAACAACGTCTTTATAATGCTAACACCTTTTTCGAGATAAGACCTAATCGTAAATGGACATGGCGCAGCCCAGATGTGTCGATCAAAATCTAATAATTTTATATCTGGTAAGCGTGCCAACACTAACAAGAGCTCAAAAACTGGTTTAGAATTGATTGCAGAGGTTATAAACGATGTTGGAGTGCATTTGAAGCTTATTTAGCCATATAAAATTGCTATATAAAATTATTCTGCATCCAAAAAATTCAAGTTTAATAGTTTAGTATTAAGGTGCGTTAAAACGTCTGAAAAGCACATTTTGAATATATTGCTATGATATAAAAAATGATAAAAAGAATACATTCTTTAAAAAGGTTGAATCAATTTTAGAACTGGCCAAGATTGTATAATAATTTTAAAATATGCAAGTCGTTTGAATTGTCAAAAATCAATTATTGTTCATATGAGATGCACTGCAGAATGTTATAAAGTATTGGAATATAACTCAATTTTATAAATGCAATGGTTATTTAAGTTTCTGGAAAGTGTATAAATAGTTATAACCTAAAAAAATGATTTATGTCAACACATTTAACTAATTTGATTTATTTAAATAATTAATAAGATTTTTCAAAGAGAGTGCTGAGATAAGTAAAAAGGGGTTGTTTATGTTTGAGATAGAAAGAGGGCGGAGATAATAAAAATGAGGAAGATATGTCAGATTAAATAATTATCCAGAATTAATTGCATAATAGATAAACTCTGGGTATAACATAATTTAAAAGGTGTTAAAAGTGTTTATCAGTGCGTGATAACATTGTGGAGAAAATATCAATCAACTAGAAGAACATTGTTACAACAGTAGCAAAATCCGGTACAGTCAAAGGGATACTTCAAGGCTGAAGGATGCAGACGAGACACCACTATTGATAAAGCAGATCAAAGGGATACTTCAAGGTTGAAGGATACAGACAACACACAACTATTGATAAAGCAGAGTGAGTTGAAAATTGAAATTATATTATCAGTACTGAGCGACGAACAATATTAACTAAAGAGAAAATTTAAAAAGGCCAATAGAAAGAGATTTTAAAAGCATGCAAATTAGATAAGATTCATTTAATAATAGATTTGTAAACTTGAAGTTTAGAAATGATAATTAATTTTGGAATTGTAATTAAAATAAATTTGTTTTAAATTGTTTAAACGTCTGTAAATTAATTAAACATGAACAATCACTTACAAATTGGAATAATGGATAACTAAGTTAAACAAGATGTCATTCAAAGGTTGAAATTGAACTATTGACATAATACAAACAATATTTTTCAAAATAATTCAATTCGTTAACATACTTTAAAATAGATTGCAGTGCATAATTAAATATTAAGCAACAGTTACCCTGCAGATAAAGAAATTAGAGCTAGTCGAGGTTATTATTAATACATGCAAAAGATATCTACAACAAGGTAAGTTTTATATTGATTGAACATTTTTAATAAGTAAATAATAAAGTCACAACACCTTCGTACGTAGCATATTTATGGCGCAGCAACGTGGTGGCTTTGAAAAATTAAATTACGAACATATAACAGATCATTAACAATATTTATGACAGCCAATGATGTGGGCAAAGTAAAGTAGTTGTGGGGCGCGAATTTAAGTAAATAAATTTGTCAGATTTATAACATTTACTAAAGTGAAATGATAACTTATATTTGATGTCAACAACATTTGAAAAATTTTGTACAGGGACCCGACTGTTACAGTAGGTTATTCATTAACATGTATAGAGGACAGATTAATTTGATTTAAAAGTCAATAAATACAATGGCGGAAAAAAGAAGTCTGAGGAAGAAAAGCAAACTCACGGAAGAGACAGAAAACATGGAGAGAAGCGAAATGGAGGTTATTGGAGAGGACGTACAAGAAATCAACATCATAGAAGTTGAGGTGAGACAGGATGAAACAACAAGACAAGCGGAAGGTGATGAGATGAGGATGGAGAAAAAACAAGCTGATCCGAATCAATTGATGATGGAGATGTTAAGAAAATTACAAGAGGAAGCAGAAATAAGGCAAAAGAAATTACAAGAGGAAGCAGAAATAAGGCAAAAGAAATTACAAGAGGAAGCAGAAATAAGGATGAGTGAAAATGTAAGAACAATAGTAAGTACTCGTATACAAAGTTTACAAGAGAAGCAGAATAAGGACAAGGAAGAAATGAAAGAATATCTAGAACAAAATAAAAAAGAATTGATACAGGTACAGGAAGAGAAATGTAAAGAAGATAGGAACTGGTTAACACAGAATCTACAAGAATTTAAATTAACATTTGGATGGTATATTACAAGGACAAGAAGGAAAAATACAAGATCTGGATAAAAAAGTTCAAATTTGTGAAGGCCGTTTAAATGATATAGAAAATACAATCATTGTAGTAAATACAAGACAGGCAGATGGTATGCTACAGTTAAGTGCACAAATAAATGAGAACAACAATAAACAAGATAAGATGTCTGAAGAAATAAATCGAAATTTTGAACAGATGAAGATAAATGAAGACAAGTTACAAGTTAGGATAAATAAGAATGAGGAGAAGATTGGACATATAAGTACAAGTTTAACAGGACAGGTATTTAATCATGTACCAAATTTTATATTGAACAATGGAAATTCATTAAGATTTGAAGGTAGGCGAAACGAATTTCCTATGATATTTCTACAAAAATTGGATGACTCGGTGAGAAACCAACTACTAGAAGGGATCAAACTTCAAATGACCCAAACTGCATTAAAAGGAACTGCTGAAATATGGTTCAGTTTAATCAAGCCAAATTGCAGCACATATGAAGAGTTTAGAAATGAGTTTATTCAACAATATTGGGGAAATTTCCAACAATCTCAAATAAGAGAAATATTAACAACAGGAAAATACGATACTAGCAAAGGAACGCGCGAAAATTATGTACTAGATCAATTTAGTAAGGCTAGTCATCTTACTCCAAAACTATCTGAGGAAGAAATAGTGCAGCATTTATCCAGACACCTTGAAGGAGAACTAACTAGGGCAGTAGCAGTTCAAAACATAAGGAAAATGAAAGATTTTATTAGTATGGTTAGAAACTACGATGCAGCAGTTGATCGAGAAAGGATAGAGCGACCGAATAACCAGTTTCATCATAATAAAAATCAATATCGTGGGAATTATAATGCAAATTATAAGAGACCTTGGCAAGAAAATAATCCACAAAGACCCGAGAACAATTTAAAAAAATTCCAAGGAAAATACAATTCAAATCATAATTACAATAATCGACCTAGGGATACTTACAATTATGAGGAAAGAAACAATCTGGATAGCCGAAATATGGGTTATAGAGACAATCAAAAATCTAGGCAACAAGAATATTACAGAGCCAAGGATGAAAATCAACGACAAATAAATTATCTGGAGATGAGACCAGCAAGACAGAATGATCAAGGGGCAGATGAAAGAGAACCAAGTAGCAGTCGAAGAAGAACTGCAAATAACATATGGGAAGAGATTCAAGTGTACGAACCAGAGGCGTGCACAAATCAACAAAAAAAAAGTCAAATTAAAAATAAACTTAAATAAAATAACAACAATTTTTGGGGGTATAGAACAGCTTTTATTACAAAATGAGGATGTAGAAGAGAACGAAACATTCTTACCATTTTTAAAATTAAGGGTAGATAATAAAACGTATTCTGTATTAATAGATACAGGAGCTTAGGTATCATTAGTAAGGGAACAAGTTGTTAATGATAACAAGGATATTTTTAAGAATCAAATTTTCAAAATTCAAAGTATAGATTTATTTTCGGCAAATAATAAGAAATTTTCTAACACAAACCTAGCAGTGATGATTAATTTTACAATGGGAAATAGAAATATTGTAGCAAGATTTTTAATAGTAAAGAACTTACATTTCAATTTTATACTCGGAATAGATTTTATGGAGCACAATAAGATGCAGATAAATGTGGAGGAAAAATGTGTGATTATTGATGAAGAAAGGATAAATTTGTATACCAAAATGGATACAATAAGGAATGAATTGATGATTAATAATTTTATGATAAATGAAATAATAAGAGATGAGCAAATAGGAATGAAGAATGTAAAATATAAGCAAGAATTAATTGAAATGTTAAAAGCTAATATTAACCTTGTTAACAGTCAAACTACAACCATAAAGAATTATAGTCACCGCTTGGAAGTAACAAACAGTGAACAATTTTCGGTTAAAACATATCCAATACCTTTTAAATACAGGATACAAGTAAGAAAAGAAGTGGAAACAATGATAAGAAATGGAATAATTGAAAAAAGTTCGACATCATATATAAACCCCATAGTTGTTGTGAAAAAAAAAGATAATTCGTTACGTTTATGTTTAGATGCGAGACGCATAAATCAAATAACAAAACCTCAATTTGAAACTCCGCAAACTATAGATAGTCTGCTAGCAAAGATACATAATAAAACAATTTTTTCAAAGCTAGATCTGAAGAATTCATTTTGGTTGATAAATCTTCATGAAGAATCAAGAAAATACACAGGTTTCAGAATAGAAGGAGAAGTATTTCAATTTAAAGTGGTACCATTTGGGTTATCAACATCAAGTTCAGCGCTAATTAAAGCTATGCAAAGAATTTTAAATAAATTTGAAGAGTTTTGTGTACATTTTATTGACGATATCCTGATATATAGTGAAAATATGGAACAACACATGATACATTTACGAACAATATTAAATGAATTAAGCATTAACAATTTAAAACTTAATATAGAAAAATGTGAGTTTTTAAAAGATAAAGTAAATTATTTGGGATACATTATAAGTAAAAATGGAGTCAATGTAAATGAAGACAGAATCAAGTTGATAAAAAGTTTTCCGAGACCGAAGAATATAAAAGGATTAAGAAGTTTTCTTGGGATGTTAAACTATTACAAGAAGTTCATACCAAGATTTTCAGATTTATCGATACCACTATTAAATTTATTAAAGAAAAATACAAAATGGAAATGGGAAGAAATACATGAGCAAGCTTTTGAAAACATGAAAGAAAATTTTTATAAGGATTTATTATTAAGACATCCAGATTTTAATACGGAGTTTATATTGAGGACTGATGCGTCGAACAATGCAATATCAGCAGAGTTGGTACAAGTACAAAATCAAGCGGAAGTACCAATTGTATTTTTATCAAGAATATTAAAAGGTTATGAATTACGTTATACCATAGCTGAAAAGGAAATGCTAGCAATCATATATGCAATAAGCAAGTTAAAATTTTATTTAAGCGGGAATAAATTTTTAATTGAGACAGATAATGCAGCACTTACGTTCATGAAGAAAACAAATTTTTTAAACAACAGATTATATCGATGGGCATTATTTTTACAACAGTATAATTTTGATATCAAACCTAGAGCAGGCAGATTAAATGTAACAGCCGATTATTTAAGTAGGAAAGATATAGTTCAAGAAAAGGGCAACAAAGTAATAATAGCTCCAGTATTAATAAAAGATGATGAAGGAAAATATTCACAGCAGAATTTATTAAATATGCAAACTAATGAAGAAATAATGAGATTACGAAGAATAGCATTAATGGAAAATCCTAGGGGGTATAAAATAGTTGATAATATTCTTTTAAAAGAAGTGGGGATGAATGAATTAATAGTCTTAAATATGGAGACTGCAACAGATGTAATCATAGAGATTCATCTGAAATATGGGCATATTGGAATAAGAAAGACATGGATAATATTTCGTGAAATATTTTACATCAAGAATGATGTTAAAATAGTTAAAAGGATAATTAATGCGTGTAAAATATGTTTGTTTGCAAAAGAGAAGGATTACAAGAATATGAGTGATATTAAAAGCATAAGAGTGGAACATTCATTGGAACTGGTAGCTATCGATTATATAAGTAACTTAATAACTGGACAATATGGACACAAGAATGTCATGTTAATTGTAGATGTTTTTACGAAATATGTAAAACTATATCCTGCTAAGAAGATTAACACAAATAATGTACTGAAGAATCTGAAGGAATATTTTGAAGAATTTGGAAAGCCAAGAAAAGTGTTAGTGGATAATGCAACTTATTTTAAGAATAATAGATTTATAAATAATATGATGCAACAAAATGTAAAGGTTGGTTTTTGTAGTATACGACATCCACAGGCAAATCCTGCTGAAAGATACATAAAAGAAATTATAAAATTTTTAAGAATTCTAACAAATCAGAAACATAATACATGGGTGAGATTTATAACAACAATAAAGAATTATATAAATAATACACCAAAGTCTGTAACAGAAATAAGTCCAATAGTATTAATGAAACATATAAATCCTGAAAGACCATGGCAGCAGACTGATTGTGACAATATAATAGAATTATTACAATTGGCAAGAATAAAAATGAAAAAACAACTTGACAAATATGTACGAAGAGTAAACAAGAAGGTTAAGAAAAGAGAACAATTCAAAATAGGTGATTTTGTGATAGCTAAAACATTACAAGTAGCCAACAAAGAAAAGAAGTTATGTGCAAAACTTGTTTTACCTTATAGTGGACCATATGAAATTACAAAGATATTTGGAAACACGACTTTTGAATTAAGAAATCCTGAAACAAACAATATAAAAGGAAGATTTCATATTAGTCAATTATATCCGTATACAAATAATCACAATAATTAATTGTGTATTTAGAAGAATAATAGTTCAATTTAAATAAATAGGTTTAGATTATTTTAAACAATTATTAATAATTAGCGTGGGAACACAATAGTTATATTTTTCAAGTTATAAAAAAAATATAGTCTTGAATTTGTATATATGATTAATATTACCAGATATTTTTTATTTAAACTTCAAGGGGGTAAAATGCTATGATATAAAAAATGATAAAAAGAATAGATTCTTTAAAAAGGTTGAATCAATTTTAGAACTGGCCAAGATTGGTATAATAATTTTAAAATATGCAAGTCGTTTGAATTGTCAAAAATCAATTATTGTTCATATGAGATGCACTGCAGAATGTTATAAAGTATTGGAATATAACTCAATTTTATAAATGCAATGGTTATTTAAGTTTCTGGAAAGTGTATAAATAGTTATAACCTAAAAAAAATGATTTATGTCAACACATTTAACTAATTTGATTTATTTAAATAATTAATAAGATTTTTCAAAGAGAGTGCTGAGATAAGTAAAAAGGGGTTGTTTATGTTTGAGATAGAAAGAGGGCGGAAATAATAAAAATGAGGAAGATATGTCAGATTAAATAATTATCCAGAATTAATTGCATAATAGATAAACTCTGGGTATAACATAATTTAAAAGGTGTTAAAAGTGTTTATCAGTGCGTGATAACATTGTGGAGAAAATATCAATCAACTAGAAGAACATTGTTACAACAGTAGCAAAATACGGAACAGTCAAAGGGATACTTCAAGGCTGAAGGATGCAGACGAGACACCACTATTGATAAAGCAGATCAAAGGGATACTTCAAGGTTGAAGGATACAGACAACACACAACTATTGATAAAGCAGAGTGAGTTGAAAATTGAAATTATATTATCAGTACTGAGCGACGAACAATATTAACTAAAGAGAAAATTTAAAAAGGCCAATAGAAAGAGATTTTAAAAGCATGCAAATTAGATAAGATTCATTTAATAATAGATTTGTAAACTTGAAGTTTAGAAATGATAATTAATTTTGGAATTGTAATTAAAATAAATTTGTTTTAAATTGTTTAAACGTCTGTAAATTAATTAAACATGAACAATCACTTACAAATTGGAATAATGGATAACTAAGTTAAACAAGATGTCATTCAAAGGTTGAAATTGAACTATTGACATAATACAAACAATATTTTTCAAAATAATTCAATTCGTTAACATACTTTAAAATAGATTGCAGTGCATAATTAAATATTAAGCAACAGTTACCCTGCAGATAAAGAAATTAGAGCTAGTCGAGGTTATTATTAATACATGCAAAAGATATCTACAACAAGGTAAGTTTTATATTGATTGAACATTTTTAATAAGTAAATAATAAAGTCACAACACCTTCGTACGTAGCAATATATTAGCTACAGAAAATTTTAGTGTACTACTATCATGCCTATTTTTGATCAAAATATAATAATTTTATCCCTGATGGGCGTGCCAATATTAACAAGTGCTCAACAGCTGGCTTAAAATTTATTGTAGAGGTTGTAAAAGCTGCAAGATTGCATTTGGAGCTTAGTGAGCCATATAAAACTGCCATATTAAATTTTTCTGCATCCAAAAAATTCAAGTTCAATAGTTTATTATTAAGGTGCGTTAAATCGTCTGAAAACCACGTTTTTCAATATATATTAACTATAGAAAATTTTATTGTACTACTATAATACCTAGTGTCGATCAAAATCTAATGGTAAGCGTGCCAACACTAACAGGTGCTCAACAACTGGTTTAGAATTGATTGCTGAGGTTATAAACGATGTTGGAGTGCATTTGGAGCTTATTTAGCCATATAAAATTGCTATATAAAAGTAATCTGCTCCCAAAAAATTCAAGTTTAATAGTTTAGTAATAAGGTGCATTAAAACGTCTGAAAAAAATCCTTTTTCAATATATATTAGCTACAGAAAATTTTAGTGTACTACTAAAATACCTAGTTTCAATCAAAATATAATAATTTTATACTTGGTGAGCGTGCCACCACTAACAGGTGCTCAACAACTGGTTTAGAATTGATTGCAGATTTTTCAAACGATGTAGGGTTCCATTTGGAGCTTATTTAGCCGTATTAAACTGCTATATTAAATTTTTCGGCATCCAAAAAATTCAATTTTAATGGTTTAGTATTAGGGTGCGCTAAAACGTATGAAAAGCACGTTTTCAATATATATTAACTATAGAACATTTTATTGTGCTACTACAATACCTAGTGTCTATCAAAATCTAATAACTTCATATCTGTTAAGCGTGCCAACACTAACAGGTGTTCAACTACTGGTTTAGAATTGATTTCAGGGGTAATAAACGATGTTGGAGTGCATTTGGAGCTTATTTAGCCAGATAAAATTGCTATATAAAATTATTCTGCATCCAAAAAATTCAAGTTTAATAGTTTAGTATTAAGGTGCGTTAAAACGACTGAAAAGCACGTTTTTCAATATATATTAACTATAGAAAATTTTATTGTACTACTATAATACCTAGTGTCGATCAAAATCTAATCAATTTATATCTGGTAAGCGTTCCAGAACTAGCACGTGCTCAACAACTGGTTTAGAATTGCAGAGGTTATAAACGATGTTGGAGTGTATTTGGAGATTATTTAGCAATATAAAATTGCTATATAAAATTACTCTGCATCCAAAAAATTCACGTTTAATAGTTTAGTATTAAGGTGCGTTAAAATTTCTGAAAAGCACGTTTTTCAATATATATTAGCTACAGAAAATTTTACTGTACTACTATCATACCTATTTTTGATCAAAATATAATAATTTTATCCCTGGTGGGCTGGCAATATTAGCAGGTGCTCAACAGCTGGCTTAAAATTGATTGTAGAGATTGTAAAAGCTGCAGGAGTGCATTTGGAGCTTAGTGAGCCACCTAAAGCTGCTATATAAAATTACTCTGCATCCAAAAAATTCACGTTTAATAGTTTAGTATTAAGGTACGTTAAAATTTCTGAAAAGCACGTTTTTCAATATATATTAGCTACAGAAAATTTTACTGTACTACTATCATACCTATTTTTGATCAAAATATAATAATTTTATTCCTGGTGGGCGTGCCAATATTAGCAGGTGCTTAACAGCTGGCTTAAAATTGATTGTAGAGGTTGTAAAACGGCAGGAGTGCTTTTGGAGCTTAGTGAGCCACATAAAATTGCTATATAAAATTATTCTGCATCCAAAAAATTCAAGTTTAATAGTTTAATATTAAGGTGCGTTAAAACGTCTGAAAAGCACGTTTTTCAATATATATTAACTATAGAAAATTTTATTGTACTACTATAATACCTAGTGTCGATCAAAATCTAATCATTTTATATCTGGTAAGCGTGCCAGCACTAGCACGTGCTCACCAACTGGTTTAGAATTGATTGCAGAGGTTATAAACGATGTTGGAGTGCATTTGGAGCTTATTTAGCCATATAAAATTGCTATATAAAATTATTCTGCATCGAAAAAAATCAAGTTTAGTAGTTTAGTATTAAGGTGCGTTAAAACGTCTGAAAAGCACGTTTTTCAATACATATTAGCTACAGAAAATTTTAGTGTACTACTATCGTACCTTGTTCTGATCAAAATATGATAGTTTTGTCCCTGGTGGGCGTGCCAATATTAACAGGTGCTCAACAGCTGGCTTAAAATTGATTGTAGAGGTTGTAAAAGCTGCAGGAGTGCATTTGAAGCTTAGTGAGCCATATAAAGCTGTTATATTAAATTTTTCTGAGTCCAAAAAATTCAAGTTTAATAGTTTAGTATTAAGGTGCGTTAAAACGTCCGAAAAGCACGTTTTCCAATCTTTTTTAACTATAGAAAATGTTATTGTACTACTACAGTACCTAGTGGCGATCAAAATCTAATAATTTTATATCTGGTAAGCGTGCCAGTACTAGCAGGTGCTCAACAACTGGTTTAGAATTGATTGCAGAGGTTATAAAGGATGTTGGAGTGCATTTGGAGCTTATTTAGCCATATAAAATTGCTATATAAAATTATTCTGCATCAAAAAAATCAAGTTTAATAGTTTAGTATTAAGGTGCGTTAAAACGTCTGAAAAGCACGTTTTTCAATATATATTAACTATGGAAAATGTTATTGTACTACTATAATACCTAGTGTCGATCAAAATCTAATAATTTTATATCTGGTAAGCGTGCCAGTACTAGCAGGTTCTCAACAACTGGTTTAGAATTGATTGCAGAGGTTATAAACGATGTTGGAGTGCATTTGGAGCTTATTTAGCCATATAAAATTGCTATATAAAATTATTCTGCATCCAAAAAAATCAAGTTTAATAGTTTAGTATTAAGGTGCGTTAAAACGTCTGAAAAGCACGTTTTTCAATATATATTAACTATAGAAAGTTTTATTGTACTACTATAATACCTAGTGTCGATCAAAATCTAATCATTTTATATCTGGTAAGCGTCCCAGCACTAACAGGTGCTCAACAACTGGTTTAGAACTAATTGCAGAGGTTATAAACGATGTTGGAGTGCATTTGGATCCTATTTAGCCATAGAAAATTGCTATATAAAATTATTCTGCATCCAAAAGATTCAACTTTAATAGTTTAGTATTAAGGTGCGTTAAAATGTCTGAAAAGCACATTTTTTAATATATATTAGCTACAGAAAATGTTACTGTACTACTATCATACTTATTTTTGATCAAAATATAATAATTTTATCCCTGGTGGGTGTGCTAATATTAGCAGGTGCTCAACAGCTGGTTTAAAATTGATTGTAGAGGTTGTAAAAGCTGCAGGAGTGCATTTGGAGCTTAGTGAGCCACATAAAGCTGCTATATTAAATTTGTCTGCATCTAAAAAATTCAAGTTCAATAGTGAAGTATTAAGGTGCGTTAAAACGTCTGAAAAACACGTTTTTCAATATATCTTAACTATAGAAAATTTTATTGTACTACTATAATACCTAGTGTCGATCAAAATCTAATAATTTTATATCTGGTAAGCGTAATAACACTAACAGTTAATCTACAACTGGTTTAGAATTGATTGCAGAGGTTATAAACGATGTTGGAGTGCATTTGGGGCTTATTTAGCAATATAAAATTGCTATATAAAATTACTCTGCATCCAAAAAATTCACGTTTAATAGTTTAGTATTAAGGTGCGTTAAAATTTCTGAAAAGCACGTTTTTCAATATATATTAGCTACAGAAAATTTTACTGTACTACTATCATACCTATTTTTGATCAAAATATAATAATTTCATCCCTGGTGGGCGTGCCAATATTAGCAGGTGCTCAACAGCTGGCTTAAAATTGATTGTTGAGGTTGTAAAAGCTGCAGGAGTGCATTTGGAGCTTAGTGAGCCACATAAAGCTGCTATATTAAATTTTTCTACATCTAAAAATTTCAAGTTCAATAGTGAAGTATTAAGGTGCGGTAAAACGTCCGAAAAACAGGTTTTTCAATATATATTAACTATAGAATATTTTATTGTACTACTATAATACCTAGTGTCGATCAAAATCTAATAATTTTATATCTGGTAAGCGTGCCAACACTAACAGTTACCCTACAACTGGTTTAGAATTGATTGCAGAGGTTATAAACAATGTTGGAGTGAATTTGGAGGTTATTTAGCTATATAAAATTACTCTGCATCCAAAAAATTCACGTTTAATAGTTTAGTATTAAGGTGCGTTAAAATGCCTGAAAAGCACGTTTTTCAATATATATTAGCTACAGAAAATTTTACTGTACTACTATCATACCTATTTTTGATCAAAATATAATAATTTTATCCTTGGTGGGCGTGCCAATATTAGCAGGTGCTCAACAGCTGGCTTAAAATTGATTGTAGAGGTTGTAGAAGCTGCAGGAGTGCATTTGGAGCTTAGTTGGCCACATAAAGATGCTATATTAAATTTTCCTGCATCTAAAAAATTCAAGTTCAATAGTGAGGTATTAAGGTGCGTTAAAACGTCTGAAAAGCACGTTTTTCAATATATATTAACTATAGAAAATTTTATTGTACTACTATAATACCTAGTGTCGATCAAAATCTAATCATTTTATATCTGGTAAGCGTGCCAGCACTAGCACGTGCTCAACAACTGGTTTAGAATTTATTGCAGAGGTTATAAACGATGTTGGAGTGCATTTGCAGCTTATTTAGCAATATAAAATTGCTATGTTAAATTACTCTGCATCCAAAAAATTCACGTTTAATAGTTTAGTATTAAGGTGCGTTAAAATGTCTGAAAAGCACGTTTTTCAATATATATTAACTATAGAAAATTTTATTGTACCACTATAATACCTAGTGTCGATCAAAATCTAATAATTTTATATCTGGTAAGCGTCCCAGCACTAACAGGTGCTCAACAACTGGTTTAGAACTAATTGCAGAGGTTATAAACGATGTTGGAGTGCATTTGGAGCTTATTTAGCCATATAAAATTGCTATATAAAATTATTCTGCATCCAAAAAAATCAAGTTTAATAGTTTAGTATTAAGGTGCGTTAAAACGTCTGAAAAGCACGTTTTTCAATATACAGGGTTGGTTTTTTTTCATTATCACTATAGGGATCTCGGAAACCGTGAAAGATAGATGGTTGGTTAAATGGAGAAAGAATTGCAGTTTTATGAGCTAATTCGAGATGTGCTTTTGTTTATTTGAAAAAATCCAAGCCCTACTAGATACAAGCAAAATATTAAAATTACTTAATTTCTTGAAGTCGGTCTAGCGCCGTTATTATTGAAAATAGAAAAAAATAATAAGAATAAAAGTTTTAGCTATTTTTACGGTGTTTATCTTACACTTATAAGTTTTCTTCTAGCTTTCATAGTTTTTGAGTTATAACATTAAGTTCAATTTTTTTAAATAGCAATCATAGTTGGCTTAGACATTTCTAAAAAGAGCTCACTTTTCCGGTTAAAATGACATAAGGTTTGTTATACCTATTTTGACAAATAATTCTTTTATAATAATTTTCGTAATAAGAAAATGACGAAAACAAAAACTATGAAAGCTAGAAGGAAATTAATAAGTGTAAGATAAACACCCTAAAAATAGCAAAAACTTTTATTCTTATTATTTCTTCTATTTTCATTAATAACGGCGCTAGACAGGCTTTAAAAGATTAAGTAATTTTATTATTTTGCTTATATCTAGTAGGCCTTGGATTTTTTAAAAGAAACAAAAGCACACTTTGAATAAGCTCATAAAACTGCAATTCTTTCTCCATTTAGCAAACGAGATATGCTCTTTTTAGAAATGTCTAAGCCAACTATGATTGCTATTTAAAAAAATGCAACTTAATGTTATAACTCAAAAACCATGAAAGCTAGAAGAAAACTAATAAATGTAAGATAAACATCGTAAAAATAGCTAAAACTTTTATTTTCATTATTTTTTTAAATTTTCAATAATAACGGTGCTAGACCGACTTTAAGAAATTAAGTTATTTTAATCTTTTGCTGCTTGTATCTAGTAGGCCTTGGATTTTTGCAAAGAAACAAAAGCACATCTCAAATAAGCTCATAAAACTGCAATTCTTTCTCCATTTAACCAACCTTCTATCTTTCAGAGTTTCTGAGTTCCCTATAGTGATAATGAAAAAAAAACTCACCCTGTATATTAACTATAGAAAATTTTATTGTACCACTATAATACGTAGTGTCGATCAAAACCTAATAATTTTATATCTGGTAAGCGTCCCAGCACTAACAGGTGCTCAACAACTGGTTTAGAACTAATTGCAGAGGTTATAAACGATGTTGGAGTGCATTTGGATCTTATTTAGCCATATAAAATTCCTATATAAAATTATTCTGCATCCAAAAGATTCAACTTTAATAGTTTAGTATTAAGGTGCGTTAAAATGTCTGAAAAGCACATTTTTCAATATATATTAGCTACAGAAAATTTTACTGTACTACTATCATACCTATTTTTGATCAAAATATAATAATTTTATCCCTGGTGGGTGTGCCAATATTAGCAGGTGCTCAACAGCTGGCTTAAAATTGATTGTAGAGGTTGTAAAAGCTGCAGGAGTGCATTTGGAGCTTAGTTGGCCACATAAAGCTGCTATATAAAATTTTCCTGCTTCTAAAAAATTCAAGTTCAATAGTGAGGTATTAAGGTGCGTTAAAACGTCTGAAAAGCACGTTTTTCAAATATATTAACTATAGAAAATTTTATTGTACTATTATAATACCTAGTGTCGATCAAAATCTAATAATTTTATATCTCGTAAGTGTGCCAGCACTAGCACGTGCTCAACAACTGGTTTAGAATTGATTGCAGAGGTTATAAACGATGTTGGAGTGCATTTGGAGCTTATTTAGCAATATAAAATTGCTATATAAAATTACTCTGCATCCAAAAAATTCACGTTTATTAGTTTAGTATTAAGGTGCGTTAAAATGTCTGACAAGCACGTTTTTCAATATATATTAGCTACAAAAAATTTGGCTTAATATTGATCGTAGAGGTTGTAAAAGCTGCAGGAGTGCATTTGGAGCTTAGTTGGTCACATAAAGCTTCTATATTAAACTTTCCTGCATCTAAAAAATTTAAGTTTAATAGTGAGGTATTAAGGTGCGTTAAAACGTCTGAAAAGCACGTTTTTTAAATATATTAACTATAGAAAGTTTTATTGTACTACTATAATACCTAGTGTCGATCAAAATCTAATAATTTTATATCTGGTAAGGGTGCCAGAACTAGCACGTGCTTAACAACTGGTTTAGAATTGATTGCAGAGGTTATAAACGATGTTGGAGTGCATTTGGAGCTTATTTAGCAATATAAAATTGCTATATAAAATTATTCTGCATCCAAACAATTCAAGTTTAATAGTTTAGTATTAAGGTGCGTTAAAACGTCTGAAAAGCACGTTTTTCAATATATATTAACTATAGAAAATTTTATTGTACTACTATAATACCTAGTGTCGATCAAAATCTAATCATTTTATATCTGGTAAGCGTGCCAGCACTAGCTCGTGTTCAACAACTGGTTTAGAATTGATTGCAGAGGTTATAAACGATGTTGGAGTGCATTTGGAGCTTATTTAGCCATATAAAATTGCTATATAAAATTATTCTGCATCCAAAAAAATCAAGTTTAATAGTTTAGTATTAAGGTGCGTTAAAACGTCTGAAGAGCACGTTTTTCAATATATATTAACTATAAAATTTTTTATTGTACCACTATAATACCTAGTGTCGATCAAAATCTAATAATTTTATATCTGGTAAGCGTCCCAGCATTAACAGGTGCTCAACAAATGGTTTAGAACTAATTGCAGAGGTTATAAACGATGTTGGAGTGCATTTGGATCTTATCTAGCCATATAAAATTTCTATATAAAATTATTCTGCATCCAAAAGATTCAACTTTAGTAGTTTAGTATTAAGGTGCGTTAAAATGTCTGAAAAGCACGTTTTTCAATATATATTAACTATAGAAAATTTTATTGTACTACTATAATATCTAGTGTCGATCAAAATCTAATAATTTTATATCTGGTAAGCGTCCCAGCATTAACAGGTGCTCAACAACTGGTTTAGAACTAATTGCAGAAGTTATAAACGATGTTAAAGTGCATTTGGATCTTATTTAGCCATATAAAATTGCAATATAAAATTATTCTGCATCCAAAAGATTCAACTTTAATAGTTTAGTATTAAGGTGCGTTAAAATGTCTGATAAGCACATTTTTCAATATATATTAGCTACAGAAAACTTTACTGTACTACTATCATACCTATTTTTGATCAAAATATAATAATTTTATCCCTGGTGGCTGTGCCAATATTAGCAGGTGCTCAACAGCTGGCTTAAAATTGATTGTAGAGGTTGTAAAAGCTGCAGGAGTGCATTTGGAGCTTAGTTGGCCACATAAAGCTGCTATATTAAATTTTTCTGCATCTAAAAAATTCAAGTTCAA
This sequence comes from Agriotes lineatus, assembly GCA_940337035.1. NCBI lineage: Eukaryota > Metazoa > Arthropoda > Insecta > Coleoptera > Elateridae > Agriotes > Agriotes lineatus. The sequence goes on along the minus strand of CALNHX010006454.1, from coordinate 27,319 downwards.
TAGTGAGGTATTAAGGTGCGTTAAAACGTCTGAAAAGCGCGTTTTTCAAATATATTAACTATAGAAAATTTTATTGTACTACTATAATACCTAGTGTCGATCAAAATCTAATAATTTTATATCTGGTAAGGGTGCCAGCACTAGCACGTGCTCAACAACTGGTTTAGAATTGATTGCAGAGGTTATAAACGATGTTGGAGTGCATTTGGAGCTTATTTAGCAATATAAAATTGCTATATAAAATTACTCTGCATCCAAAAAATTCACGTTTATTAGTTTAGTATTAAGGTGCGTTAAAATGTCTGAAAAGCACGTTTTTCAATATATATTAGCTACAGAAAATTTTACTGTACTACTATCATACCTAGTGTCGATCAAAATCTAATCATTTTATATCTGGTAACGTGCCAGCACTAGCACGTGCTCAACAACTGGTTTAGAATTGATTGCAGAGGTTATAAACGATGTTGAAGTGCATTTGGAGCCTATTTAGCCATATAAAATTGCTATATAAAATTATTCTGCATCCAAAAAAATCAAGTTTAATAGTTTAGTATTAAGGTGCGTTAAAACGTCTGAAAAGCACGTTTTTCAGTATATATTAACTATAGAAAATTTTATTGTACTACTATAATACCTAGTGTCGATCAAAATCTGATAATTTTATATCTGGTAAGCGTGCCAGCACTAGCACGTGTTCAGCAACTGGTTTAGAATTGATTGCAGAGGTTATAAACGATGTTGGAGTGCATTTGGAGCTTATTTAGCCATATAAAATTGCTATATAAAATTATTCTGCATCCAAAAAAATCAAGTTTAATAGTTTAGTATTAAGGTGCGTTAAAACGTCTGAAAAGCACGTTTTTCAATATATATTAACTATAGAAAATTTTATTGTACCACTATAATACCTAGTGTCGATCAAAATCTGATAAATTTATATCTGGTAAGCGTCCCAGCACTAACAGGTGCTCAACAACTGGTTTAGAACTAATTGCAGAGGTTATAAACGATGTTGGAGTGCATTTGGATCTTATCTAGGCATATAAAACTCCTATATAAAATTATTCTGCATCCAAAAGATTCAACTTTATTAGTTTAGTATTAAGGTGCGTTAAAATGTCTGAAAAGCACATTTTTCAATATATATTAGCTACAGCAAATTTTACTGTACTACTATCATACCTATTTTTGATCAAAATATAATAATTTTATCCCTGGTGGGCGTGCGTTAAAACGTCTAAAAAGCACGTTTTTCAATATATATTAACTATAGAAAATTTTATTGTACTACTATAATACCTAGTGTCGATCAAAATCTAATAATTTTATATCTGGTAAGCGTGCCAGCACTAGCAAGTGCTCAACAACTGGTTTAGAATTGATTGCAGAGGTTATAAACGATGTTGGAGTGCATTTGGAGCTTATTTAGCCATATAAAATTGTTATATAAAATTATTCTGCATCCAAAAAAATCATGTTTAATAGTTTAGTATTAAGGTGCGTTAAAACGTCTGAAAAGCACGTTTTTCAATATATATTAGCTATAGAAAATCTTATTGTACTACTAAAATACCTAGTGTCAAACAAAAACTAATAATTTAATATCTGGTAAGCGTGCCTGCACTAGCACGTGCTCAACAACTGGTTTAGAATTGATTGCAGAGGTTATAAACGATGTTGGAGTGCATTTGGAGCTTATTTAGCCATATAAAATTGTTATATAAAATTATTCTGCATCCAAAAAAATGATGTTTAATAGTTTAGTATTAAGGTGCGTTAAAACGTCTGAAAAGCACGTTTTTCAATATATATTAACTATAGAAAATTTTATTGTACCACTATAATACCTAGTGTCGATTAAAATCTAATAATTTTATATCTGGTAAGCGTGCCAGCACTAGCACGTGCTCAACAACTGGTTTAGAATTGATTGCAGAGGTTATAAACGATGTTGGAGTGCATTTGGAGCTTATTTAGCCAGATAAAATTGTTATATAAAATTATTCTGCATCCAAAAAAAATCATGTTTAATAGTTTAGTATTAAGGTGCGTTAAAACGTCTGAAAAGCACGTTTTTCAATATATATTAACTATAGAAAATTTTATTGTACCACTATAATACCTAGTGTCGATTAAAATCTAATAATTTTATATCTGGTAAGCGTCCCAGCATTAACAGGTGCTCAACAACTGGTTTAGAACTAATTGCAGAAGTTATAAACGATGTTAAAGTGCATTTGGATCTTATTTAGCCATATAAAATTGCTATATAAAATTATTCTGCATCCAAAAGATTCAACTTTAATAGTTTAGTATTAAGGTGCGTTAAAATGTCTGATAAGCACATTTTTCAATATATATTAGCTACAGAAAACTTTACTGTACTACTATCATAACTATTTTTGATCAAAATATAATAATTTTATCCCTGGTGGGTGTGCCAATATTAGCAGGTGCTCAACAGCTGGCTTAAAATTGATTGTAGAGGTTGTAAAAGCTGCAGGAGTGCATTTGGAGCTTAGTTGGCCACATAAAGCTGCTATATTAAATTTTCCTGCATCTAAAAAATTCAAGTTCAATAGTGAGGTATTAAGGTGCGTTAAAACGTCTGAAAAGCGCGTTTTTCAAATATATTAACTATAGAAAATTTTATTGTACTACTATAATACCTAGTGTCGATCAAAATCTAATAATTTTATATCTGGTAAGGGTGCCAGCACTAGCACGTGCTCAACAACTGGTTTAGAATTGATTGCAGAGGTTATAAACGATGTTGGAGTGCATTTGGAGCTTATTTAGCAATATAAAATTGCTATATAAAATTACTCTGCATCCAAAAAATTCACGTTTATTAGTTTAGTATTAAGGTGCGTTAAAATGTCTGAAAAGCACGTTTTTCAATATATATTAGCTACAGAAAATTTTACTGTACTACTATCATACCTATTTTTGATCAAAATATAATAATTTTATCCCTGGTGGGCGTGCCAATATTAGCAGGTGCTCAACAGCTGGCTTAATATTGATTGTAGAGGTTGTAAAAGCTGCAGGAGTGCATTTGGAGCTTAGTTGGCCACATAAAGCTGCTATATTAAATTTTCCTGCATCTAAAAAATTCAAGTTCAATAGTGAGGTATTAAGGTGCGTTAAAACGTCTGAAAAGAACGTTTTTTAAATATATTAACTATAGAAAATTTTATTGTACTACTATAATACCTAGTGTCGATCAAAATCTAATAATTTTATTTCTGGTAAGGGTGCCAGCACTAGCACGTGCTCAACAACTGGTTTAGAATTGATTGCAGAGGTTATAAACGATGTTGGAGTGCATTTGGAGCTTATTTAGCAATATAAAATTGCTATATAAAATTATTCTGCATCCAAACAATTCAAGTTTAATAGTTTAGTATTAAGGTGCGTTAAAACGTCTGAAAAGCACGTTTTTCAATATATATTAACTATAGAAAATTTTATTGTACTAATATAATACCTAGTGTCGATCAAAATCTAATCATTATCTGGTAACGTGCCAGCACTAGCACGTGCTCAACAACTGGTTTAGAATTGATTGCAGAGGTTATAAACGATGTTGAAGTGCATTTGGAGCCTATTTAGCCATATAAAATTGCTATATAAAATTATTCTGCATCCAAAAAAATCAAGTTTAATAGTTTAGTATTAAGGTGCGTTAAAACGTCTGAAAAGCACGTTTTTCAATATAGATTAACTATAGAAAATTTTATTGTACCACTATAATACCTAGTGTCGATCAAAATCTGATAAATTTATAGCTGGTAAGCGTCCCAGCACTAACAGGTGCTCAACAACTGGTTTAGAACTAATTCAGAGGTTATAAACGATGTTGGAGTGCATTTGGATCTTATCTAGGCATATAAAACTCCTATATAAAATTATTCTGCATCCAAAAGATTCAACTTTATTAGTTTAGTATTAAGGTGCGTTAAAATGTCTGAAAAGCACATTTTTCAATATATATTAGCTACAGAAAATTTTACTGTACTACTATCATATCTATTTTTGATCAAAATATAATAATTTTATCCCTGGTGGGCGTGCCAATATTAGCAGGTGCTCAACAGCTGGCTTAGAATTGATTGCAAAGGTTATAAACGATGTTGGAGTGCATTTCGAGCTTATTTAGCCATATAAAATTGCTACATAAAATTATTCTGCATCCAAAAAAATCAAGTTTAATAGTTTAGTATTAAGGTGCGTAAAACGTCTGAAAAGCACGTTTTTCAATATATATTAACTATAGAAAATTTTATTGTACTACTATAATACCTAGTGTCGATCAAAATCTAATAATTTTATATCTGGTAAGCGTGCCAGCACTAGCACGTGCTCAACAACTGGTTTAGAATTGATTGCAGAGCTTATAAACGATGTTGGAGTGCATTTGGAGCTTATTTAGCCATATAGAATTGTTATATAAAATTATTCTGCATCCAAAAAAATCATGTTTAATAGTTTAGTATTAAGGTGCGTTAAAACGTCTGAAAAGCACGTTTTTCAATATATATTAACTATAGAAAATTTTATTGTACCACTATAATACCTAGTGTCGATCAAAATCTAATAATTTTATATCTGGTAAGCGTCCCAGCATTAACAGGTGCTCAACAACTGGTTTAGAACTAATTGCAGAAGTTATAAACGATGTTAAAGTGCATTTGGATCTTATCTAGCCATATAAAATTTCTATATAAAATTATTCTGCATCCAAAAGATTCAACTTTAGTAGTTTAGTATTAAGGTGCGTTAAAATGTCTGAAAAGCACGTTTTTCAATATATATTAACTATAGAAAATTTTATTGTATTACTATAATACCTAGTGTCGATCAAACTCTAATAATTTTATATCTGGTAAGCGTCCCAGCATTAACAGGTGCTCAACAACTGGTTTAGAACTAATTGCAGAAGTTATAAACGATGTTAAAGTGCATTTGGATCTTATTTAGCCATATAAAATTGCAATATAAAATTATTCTGCATCCAAAAGATTCAACTTTAATAGTTTAGTATTAAGGTGCGTTAAAATGTCTGATAAGCACATTTTTCAATATATATTAGCTACAGAAAACTTTACTGTACTACTATCATACCTATTTTTGATCAAAATATAATAATTTTATCCCTGGTGGCTGTGCCAATATTAGCAGGTGCTCAACAGCTGGCTTAAAATTGATTGTAGAGGTTGTAAAAGCTGCAGGAGTGCATTTGGAGCTTAGTTGGCCACATAAAGCTGCTATATTAAATTTTTCTGCATCTAAAAAATTCAAGTTCAATAGTGAGGTATTAAGGTGCGTTAAAACGTCTGAAAAGCGCGTTTTTCAAATATATTAACTATAGAAAATTTTATTGTACTACTATAATACCTAGTGTCGATCAAAATCTAATAATTTTATATCTGGTAAGGGTGCCAGCACTAGCACGTGCTCAACAACTGGTTTAGAATTGATTGCAGAGGTTATAAACGATGTTGGAGTGCATTTGGAGCTTATTTAGCAATATAAAATTGCTATATAAAATTACTCTGCATCCAAAAAATTCACGTTTATTAGTTTAGTATTAAGGTGCGTTAAAATGTCTGAAAAGCACGTTTTTCAATATATATTAGCTACAGAAAATTTTACTGTACTACTATCATACCTAGTGTCGATCAAAATCTAATCATTTTATATCTGGTAACGTGCCAGCACTAGCACGTGCTCAACAACTGGTTTAGAATTGATTGCAGAGGTTATAAACGATGTTGAAGTGCATTTGGAGCCTATTTAGCCATATAAAATTGCTATATAAAATTATTCTGCATCCAAAAAAATCAAGTTTAATAGTTTAGTATTAAGGTGCGTTAAAACGTCTGAAAAGCACGTTTTTCAATATATATTAACTATAGAAAATTTTATTGTACTACTATAATACCTAGTGTCGATCAAAATCTGATAATTTTATATCTGGTAAGCGTGCCAGCACTAGCACGTGTTCAGCAACTGGTTTAGAATTGATTGCAGAGGTTATAAACGATGTTGGAGTGCATTTGGAGCTTATTTAGCCATATAAAATTGCTATATAAAATTATTCTGCATCCAAAAAAATCAAGTTTAATAGTTTAGTATTAAGGTGCGTTAAAACGTCTGAAAAGCACGTTTTTCAATATATATTAACTATAGAAAATTTTATTGTACCACTATAATACCTAGTGTCGATCAAAATCTGATAAATTTATATCTGGTAAGCGTCCCAGCACTAACAGGTGCTCAACAACTGGTTTAGAACTAATTGCAGAGGTTATAAACGATGTTGGAGTGCATTTGGATCTTATCTAGGCATATAAAACTCCTATATAAAATTATTCTGCATCCAAAAGATTCAACTTTATTAGTTTAGTATTAAGGTGCGTTAAAATGTCTGAAAAGCACATTTTTCAATATATATTAGCTACAGAAAATTTTACTGTACTACTATCATACCTATTTTTGATCAAAATATAATAATTTTATCCCTGGTGGGCGTGCCAATATTAGCAGGTGCTCAACAGCTGGTTTAGAATTGATTGCAAAGGTTATAAACGATGTTGGAGTGCATTTCGAGCTTATTTAGCCATATAAAATTGCTACATAAAATTATTCTGCATCCAAAAAAATCAAGTTTAATAGTTCAGTATTAAGGTGCGTTAAAACGTCTAAAAAGCACGTTTTTCAATATATATTAACTATAGAAAATTTTATTGTACTACTATAATACCTAGTGTCGATCAAAATCTAATAATTTTATATCTGGTAAGCGTGCCAGCACTAGCAAGTGCTCAACAACTGGTTTAGAATTGATTGCAGAGGTTGTAAAAGCTGCAGGAGTGCATTTGGAGCTTAGTGGGCCACATAAAGCTGCTATATTAAATTTTCCTGCATCTAAAAAATTCAAGTTTAATAGTGAAGTATTAAGGTGCGTTAAAACGTCTGAAAAGCACGTTTTTCAAATATATTAACTATAGAAAATTTTATTGTACTACTATAATACCTAGTGTCGATCAAAATCTAATCATTTCATGTCTGGTAAGCGTGCCAGCACTAGCACGTGCTCAACAACTGGTTTATAATTGATTGCAGAGGTTATAAACGATGTTGGAGTACATTTGGAGCGTATTTAGCCATATAAAATTGCTATATAAAATTATTTTGCATCCAAAAAACTCAAGTTTAATAGTGAAGTATTAATGTGCGTTAAAACGTCTGAAGAGCACGTTTTTCAAATATATTAACTATAGAAAATTTTATTGTACTACTATAATACCTAGTGTCGATCAAAATCTAATAATTTTATATCTGGTAAGCGTGCCAGCACTAGCACGTGCTCAACAACTGTTTTAGAATTGATTGCAGAGGTTATAAACGATGTTGGAGTGCATTTGGAGTTTATTTAGCCATATAAAATTGCTACATAAAATTATTCTGCATCCAAAAAAATCAAGTTTAATAGTTTAGTATTAAGGTGCGTTAAAACGTCTAAAAAGCACGTTTTTCAATATATATTAACTATAGAAAATTTTATTGTACTACTATAATACCTAGTGTCGATCAAAATCTAATAATTTTATATCTGGTAAGCGTGCCAGCACTAGCAAGTGCTCAACAACTGGTTTAGAATTGATTGCAGAGGTTATAAACGATGTTGGAGTGCATTTGGAGCTTATTTAGCCATATAAAATTGTTATATAAAATTATTCTGCATCCAAAAAAATCATGTTTAATAGTTTAGTATTAAGGTGCGTTAAAACGTCTGAAAAGCACGTTTTTCAATATATATTAGCTATAGAAAATCTTATTGTACTACTAAAATACCTAGTGTCAATCAAAATCTAATAATTTTATATCTGGTAAGCGTGCCTGCACTAGCACGTGCTCAACAACTGGTTTAGAATTGATTGCAGAGGTTATAAACGATGTTGGAGTGCATTTGGAGCTTATTTAGCCATATAAAATTGTTATATAAAATTATTCTGCATCCAAAAAAATCATGTTTAATAGTTTAGTATTAAGGTGCGTTAAAACGTCTGAAAAGCACGTTTTTCAATATATATTAACTATAGAAAATTTTATTGTACCACTATAATACCTAGTGTCGATTAAAATCTAATAATTTTATATCTGGTAAGCGTGCCAGCACTAGCACGTGCTCAACAACTGGTTTAGAATTGATTGCAGAGGTTATAAACGATGTTAGAGTGCATTTGGAGCTTATTTAGCCAGATAAAATTGTTATATAAAATTATTCTGCATCCAAAAAAATCATGTTTAATAGTTTAGTATTAAGGTGCGTTAAAACGTCTGAAAAGCACGTTTTTCAATATATATTAACTATAGAAAATTTTATTGTACCACTATAATACCTAGTGTCGATTAAAATCTAATAATTTTATATCTGATAAGCGTCCCAGCATTAACAGGTGCTCAACAACTGGTTTAGAACTAATTGCAGAAGTTATAAACGATGTTGGAGTGCATTTGGATCTTATTTAGCCATATAAAATTGCTATATAAAATTATTCTGCATCCAAAAGATTCAACTTTAATAGTTTAGTATTAAGGTGCGTTAAAATGTCTGATAAGCACATTTTTCAATATATATTAGCTACAGAAAACTTTACTGTACTACTATCATAACTATTTTTGATCAAAATATAATAATTTTATCCCTGGTGGGTGTGCCAATATTAGCAGGTGCTCAACAGCTGGCTTAAAATTGATTGTAGAGGTTGTAAAAGCTGCAGGAGTGCATTTGGAGCTTAGTTGGCCACATAAAGCTGCTATATTAAATTTTCCTGCATCTAAAAAATTCAAGTTCAATAGTGAGGTATTAAGGTGCGTTAAAACGTCTGAAAAGCGCGTTTTTCAAATATATTAACTATAGAAAATTTTATTGTACTACTATAATACCTAGTGTCGATCAAAATCTAATAATTTTATATCTGGTAAGGGTGCCAGCACTAGCACGTGCTCAACAACTGGTTTAGAATTGATTGCAGAGGTTATAAACGATGTTGGAGTGCATTTGGAGCTTATTTAGCAATATAAAATTGCTATATAAAATTACTCTGCATCCAAAAAATTCACGTTTATTAGTTTAGTATTAAGGTGCGTTAAAATGTCTGAAAAGCACGTTTTTCAATATATATTAGCTACAGAAAATTTTACTGTACTACTATCATACCTATTTTTGATCAAAATATAATAATTTTATCCCTGGTGGGCGTGCCAATATTAGCAGGTGCTCAACAGCTGGCTTAATATTGATTGTAGAGGTTGTAAAAGCTGCAGGAGTGCATTTGGAGCTTAGTTGGCCACATAAAGCTGCTATATTAAATTTTCCTGCATCTAAAAAATTCAAGTTCAATAGTGAGGTATTAAGGTGCGTTAAAACGTCTGAAAAGAACGTTTTTTAAATATATTAACTATAGAAAATTTTATTGTACTACTATAATACCTAGTGTCGATCAAAATCTAATAATTTTATATCTGGTAAGGGTGCCAGCACTAGCACGTGCTCAACAACTGGTTTAGAATTGATTGCAGAGGTTATAAACGATGTTGGAGTGCATTTGGAGCTTATTTAGCAATATAAAATTGCTATATAAAATTATTCTGAATCCAAACAATTCAAGTTTAATAGTTTAGTATTAAGGTGCGTTAAAACGTCTGAAAAGCACGTTTTTCAATATATATTAACTATAGAAAAATTTATTGTACTAATATAATACCTAGTGTCGATCAAAATCTAATCATTATCTGGTAACGTGCCAGCACTAGCACGTGCTCAACAACTGGTTTAGAATTGATTGCAGAGGTTATAAACGATGTTGAAGTGCATTTGGAGCCTATTTAGCCATATAAAATTGCTATATAAAATTATTCTGCATCCAAAAAAATCAAGTTTAATAGTTTAGTATTAAGGTGCGTTAAAACGTCTGAAAAGCACGTTTTTCAATATAGATTAACTATAGAAAATTTTATTGTACCACTATAATACCTAGTGTCGATCAAAATCTGATAAATTTATAGCTGGTAAGCGTCCCAGCACTAACAGGTGCTCAACAACTGGTTTAGAACTAATTCAGAGGTTATAAACGATGTTGGAGTGCATTTGGATCTTATCTAGGCATATAAAACTTTTATATAAAATTATTCTGCATCCAAAAGATTCAACTTTATTAGTTTAGTATTAAGGTGCGTTAAAATGTCTGAAAAGCACATTTTTCAATATATATTAGCTACAGAAAATTTTACTGTACTACTATCATATCTATTTTTGATCAAAATATAATAATTTTATCCCTGGTGGGCGTGCCAATATTAGCAGGTGCTCAACAGCTGGCTTAGAATTGATTGCAAAGGTTATAAACGATGTTGGAGTGCATTTCGAGCTTATTTAGCCATATAAAATTGCTACATAAAATTATTCTGCATCCAAAAAAATCAAGTTTAATAGTTTAGTATTAAGGTGCGTAAAACGTCTGAAAAGCACGTTTTTCAATATATATTAACTATAGAAAATTTTATTGTACTACTATAATACCTAGTGTCGATCAAAATCTAATAATTTTATATCTGGTAAGCGTGCCAGCACTAGCACGTGCTCAACAACTGGTTTAGAATTGATTGCAGAGCTTATAAACGATGTTGGAGTGCATTTGGAGCTTATTTAGCCATATAAAATTGTTATATAAAATTATTCTGCATCCAAAAAAATCATGTTTAATAGTTTAGTATTAAGGTGCGTTAAAACGTCTGAAAAGCACGTTTTTCAATATATATTAACTATAGAAAATTTTATTGTACCACTATAATACCTAGTGTCGATTAAAATCTAATAATTTTATATCTGGTAAGCGTCCCAGCATTAACAGGTGCTCAACAACTGGTTTAGAATTGATTGCAGAGCTTATAAACGATGTTGGAGTGCATTTGGAGCTTATTTAGCCATATAAAATTGTTATATAAAATTATTCTGCATCCAAAAAAATCATGTTTAATAGTTTAGTATTAAGGTGCGTTAAAACGTCTGAAAAGCACGTTTTTCAATATATATTAACTATAGAAAATTTTATTGTACTACTATAATACCTAGTGTCGATCAAAATCTAATCATTTCATGTCTGGTAAGCGTGCCAGCACTAGCACGTGCTCAACAACTGGTTTATAATTGATTGCAGAGGTTATAAACGATGTTGGAGTACATTTGGAGCGTATTTAGCCATATAAAATTGCTATATAAAATTATTTTGCATCCAAAAAACTCAAGTTTAATAGTGAAGTATTAATGTGCGTTAAAACGTCTGAAGAGCACGTTTTTCAAATATATTAACTATAGAAAATTTTATTGTACTACTATAATACCTAGTGTCGATCAAAATCTAATAATTTTATATCTGGTAAGCGTGCCAGCACTAGCACGTGCTCAACAACTGTTTTAGAATTGATTGCAGAGGTTATAAACGATGTTGGAGTGCATTTGGAGTTTATTTAGCCATATAAAATTGCTATATAAAATTATTCTGCATCCAAAAAATTCAAGTTTACTAGTTTAGTATTAAGGTGCGTTAAAACGTCTGAAAAGCACGTTTTTCAAATATATTAACTATAGAAAATTTTATTGTACTACTATAATACCTAGTGTCGATCAAAATCTAATAATTTTATATCTGGTAAGCGTGCCAGCACTAGCACATGCTCAACAACTGGTTTAGAATTGATTACAGAGGTTATAAACGATGTTGGAGTGCATTTGGAGCTTATTTAGCCATATAAAATTGCTATACAAAATTATTCTGCATCCAAAAAATTCAAGTTTAATAGTTAAGTATTAAGGTGCGTTAAAACGTCCGAAAAGCACGTTTTTCAATATCTATTAACTATAGAAAATTTTATTGTACTACTATAATACCTAGTGTCGATCAAAATCTAATCATTTTATATCTGGTAAGCGTGTCAGCACTAGCACGTATTCAACAACTGGTTTAGAATTGATTGCAGAGATTATAAACGATGTTGGAGTGCATTTGGAGCTTATTTAGCCATATAAAATTGCTATATAAAATTATTCTGCATCCAAAAGATTCAAGTTTAATAGTTAAGTATTAAGGTGCGTTAAAACGTCTGAAAAGCACGTTTTTCAATATATATTAGCTATAGAAAATCTTATTGTACTACTAAAATACCTAGTGTCAATCAAAATCTAATAATTTTATATCTGGTAAGCGTGCCTGCACTAGCACGTGCTCAACAACTGGTTTAGAATTGATTGCAGAGGTTATAAACGATGTTGGAGTGCATTTGGAGCTTATTTAGCCATATAAAATTTCTATATAAAATTATTCTGCATCCAAAAGATTCAAGTTTAATAGTTTAGTATTAAGGTGCGTTAAAACGTCTGAAAAGCACGTTTTTCAATATATTAACTACAGAAAATTTTATTGTACTACTATAATACCTAGTGTCGATCAAGATCTAATAATTTTATATCTGGTAAGCGTGCCAGCACTAGTACCTGCTCAACAACTGGTTTAGAATTGATTGCAGAGGTTATAAACGATGTTGGAGTGCATTTGGAGCTTATTTAGCCATATAAAATTACTATATAAAATTATTCTGCATCCAAAAAATTCAAGTTTAATAGTTTAGTATTAGGGTGCGTTAAAACGTCTGAAAAGCACGTTTTTCAATATATATTAGCTACAGAAAATTTTAGTGTACTACTATCATACCTAGTTTTGATCAAAATATAATAATTTTGTCCCTGGTGAGAGTGCCAATATTAACAGGTGCTCAGCAGCTGGCTTAAAATTTATTGTAAAGGTTGTAAAAGCGCAGGAGTGCATTTGGAGCTTAAGTGTGACAGAAAGCTGCTATATTACATTTTTTTGCATCCAAAAAATTCAAGTTTAATAGTTTAGTATTAAGGTGCGTTAATTATATTATATATTAACTATATTATTGTATTACTATAATAACTAGTGTCGATCAAAATCTAATCATTTTATATCTGGTAAGCGTGCCAGCACTAGCACGTGCTCAACAACTGGTTTAGAATTGATTGCAGAGGTTATAAACGATGTTGGAGTGCATTTGGAGCTTATTTCGCCATATAAAAATGCTATATAAAATTATTCTGCATCCAAAAAAATCAAGTTTAATAGTTTAGTATTAAGGTGCGTTAAAACGTCTGAAAAGCACGTCTTTCAATATATATTAACTATAGAAAATTTTATTGTACTACTATAATACCTAGTGTCGATCAAAATCTAATAATTTTATATCTGGTAAGCGTCCCAGCACTAACAGGTGCTCAACGACTGGTTTAGAACTAATTGCAGAGGCTATAAACAATGTTGGAGTGCATTTGGATCTTATTTAGCTATATAAAATTGCCATATAAAATTATTCTGCATCCAAAAGATTCAACTTTAATAGTTTAGTATTAAGGTGCGTTAAATTGTCTGAAAAGCACATTTTTCAATATATATTAGCTACAGAAAATTTTATTGTACTACTATAATACCTAGTGTCGATCAAAATCTAATAATTTTATATCTGGTAAGCGTGCCAGCACTAGCACGTGCTCAACAACTGGTTTAGAATTGATTGCAGAGGTTATAAATGATGTTGGAGTGCATTTGGAGCTTATTTAGCCATATAAAATTGCTATATAAAATTATTCTGCATCCAAAAAAATCAAGTTTAATGGTTTAGTATTAAGGTGGGTTAAAACGTCTGAAAAGCACGTTTTTCAATATATATTAACTATAGAAAATTTTATTGTACTACTATAATACCTAGTGTCGATCAAAATCTAATAATTTTATATCTGGTAAGCGTGCCAGCACTAGCACGTGCTCAACAACTGGTTTAGAATTGATTGCAGAGGTTATAAACGATGTTGGAGTGCATTTGGAGCTTATTTAGCAATATAAAATTGCTATATAAAATTATTCTGCATCCAAAAAATTCAAGTTTAATAGTTTAGTATTAATGTGCGTTAAAACGTCTGAAAAGCAGGTTTTTCAATATATATTAACTACAGAAAAGTTTATTGTACTACTATAATACCTAGTGTCGATCAAAATCTAATCATTTTATATCTGGTAAGCGTGCCAACACTAGCACGTGCTCAACAACTGGTTTAGAATTGATTGCAGAGGTTATAAAAGCTGCAGGAGTGCATTCAGAGCTTAGTGAGACATAGAAAGATGCTATATTAAATTTTTCTGCATCCAAAAAATTCAAGTTTAATAGTTCAGTATCAAGGTGCGTTAAAACGTCGGAAAAGCACGTTTTTCAATATATATTAACTATAGAAAATTTTATTGTACTACTATAATACCTAGTGTCGATCAAAATCTAATCATTTTTTATCTGGTAAGCGTGCCAGCACTAGCGCGTGCTCAACAACTGGTTTAGAATTGATTGCAGAGGTTATAAACGATGTTGGAGTGCATTTGGAGCTTATTTAGCCATATAAAATTGCTATATAAAATTATTCTGCATCCAAAAAATTCAAGTTTAATAGTTAAGTATTAAGGTGCTTTAAAACGTCTGAAAAGCACGTTTTTCAATATATATTAACTATAGAAAATTTTATTGTACTACTATAATACCTAGTGTCGATCAAAATCTAATAATTTTATATCTGGTAAGCGTGCCAGCACTAGCACGTGCTCAACAACTGGTTTAGAATTGATTGCAGAGGTTATAAACGATGTTGGAGTGCATTTGGAGCTTATTTAGCCATATAAAATTGCTATATAAAATTATTCTGCATCCAAAAAAATCAAGTTTAATAGTTTAGTATTAAGGTGGGTTACAACGTCTGAAAAGCACGTTTTTCAATATATATTAACTATAGAAAATTTTATTGTACTACTATAATACCTAGTGTCGATCAAAATCTAATAATTTTATATCTGGTAAGCGTGCCAGCACTAGCACGTGCTCAACAACTGGTTTAGAATTGATTGCAGAGGTTATAAACGATGTTGGAGTGCATTTGGAGCTTATTTAGCCATATAAAATTGCTATATAAAATTATTCTGCATCCAAAAAATTCAAGTTTAATAGTTTAGTATTAATGTGCGTTAAAACGTCTGAAGAGCACGTTTTTCAAATATATTAACTATAGAAAATTTTATTGTACTACTATAATACCTAGTGTCGATCAAAATCTAATAATTTTATATCTGGTAAGCGTGCCAGCAATAGCACGTGCTCAACAACTGTTTTAGAATTGATTGCAGAGGTTATAAACGATGTTGGAGTGCATTTGGAGTTTATTTAGCCATATAAAATTGCTGTATAAAATTATTCTGCATCCAAAAAATTCAAGTTTACTAGTTTAGTATTAAGGTGCGTTAAAACGTCTGAAAAGCACGTTTTTCAAATATATTAACTATAGAAAATTTTATTGTACTACTATAATACCTAGTGTCGATCAAAATCTAATAATTTTATATCTGGTAAGCGTGCCAGCACTAGCACATGCTCAACAACTGGTTTAGAATTGATTACAGAGGTTATAAACGATGTTGGAGTGCATTTGGAGCTTATTTAGCCATATAAAATTGCTATACAAAATTATTCTGCATCCAAAAAATTCAAGTTTAATAGTTAAGTATTAAGGTGCGTTAAAACGTCCGAAAAGCACGTTTTTCAATATCTATTAACTATAGAAAATTTTATTGTACTACTATAATACCTAGTGTCGATCAAAATCTAATCATTTTATATCTGGTAAGCGTGTCAGCACTAGCACGTATTCAACAACTGGTTTAGAATTGATTGCAGAGATTATAAACGATGTTGGAGTGCATTTGGAGCTTATTTAGCCATATAAAATTGCTATATAAAATTATTCTGCATCCAAAAGATTCAAGTTTAATAGTTAAGTATTAAGGTGCGTTAAAACGTCTGAAAAGCACGTTTTTCAATATATATTAGCTATAGAAAATCTTATTGTACTACTAAAATACCTAGTGTCAATCAAAATCTAATAATTTTATATCTGGTAAGCGTGCCTGCACTAGCACGTGCTCAACAACTGGTTTAGAATTGATTGCAGAGGTTATAAACGATGTTGGAGTGCATTTGGAGCTTATTTAGCCATATAAAATTGCTATATAAAATTATTCTGCATCCAAAACATTCAAGTTTAATAGTTTAGTATTAAGGTGCGTTAAAACGTCTGAAAAGCACGTTTTTCAATATATTAACTACAGAAAATTTTATTGTACTACTATAATACCTAGTGTCGATCAAGATCTAATAATTTTATATCTGGTAAGCGTGCCAGCACTAGTACCTGCTCAACAACTGGTTTAGAATTGATTGCAGAGGTTATAAACGATGTTGGAGTGCATTTGGAGCTTATTTAGCCATATAAAATTACTATATAAAATTATTCTGCATCCAAAAAATTCAAGTTTAATAGTTTAGTATTAGGGTGCGTTAAAACGTCTGAAAAGCACGTTTTTCAATATATATTAGCTACAGAAAATTTTAGTGTACTACTATCATACCTAGTTTTGATCAAAATATAATAATTTTGTCCCTGGTGAGAGTGCCAATATTAACAGGTGCTCAGCAGCTGGCTTAAAATTTATTGTAAAGGTTGTAAAAGCGCAGGAGTGCATTTGGAGCTTAAGTGTGACAGAAAGCTGCTATATTACATTTTTTTGCATCCAAAAAATTCAAGTTTAATAGTTTAGTATTAAGGTGCGTTAATTATATTATATATTAACTATATTATTGTATTACTATAATAACTAGTGTCGATCAAAATCTAATCATTTTATATCTGGTAAGCGTGCCAGCACTAGCACGTGCTCAACAACTGGTTTAGAATTGATTGCAGAGGTTATAAACGATGTTGGAGTGCATTTGGAGCTTATTTCGCCATATAAAAATGCTATATAAAATTATTCTGCATCCAAAAAAATCAAGTTTAATAGTTTAGTATTAAGGTGCGTTAAAACGTCTGAAAAGCACGTCTTTCAATATATATTAACTATAGAAAATTTTATTGTACTACTATAATACCTAGTGTCGATCAAAATCTAATAATTTTATATCTGGTAAGCGTCCCAGCACTAACAGGTGCTCAACGACTGGTTTAGAACTAATTGCAGAGGCTATAAACAATGTTGGAGTGCATTTGGATCTTATTTAGCTATATAAAATTGCCATATAAAATTATTCTGCATCCAAAAGATTCAACTTTAATAGTTTAGTATTAAGGTGCGTTAAATTGTCTGAAAAGCACATTTTTCAATATATATTAGCTACAGAAAATTTTATTGTACTACTATAATACCTAGTGTCGATCAAAATCTAATAATTTTATATCTGGTAAGCGTGCCAGCACTAGCACGTGCTCAACAACTGGTTTAGAATTGATTGCAGAGGTTATAAATGATGTTGGAGTGCATTTGGAGCTTATTTAGCCATATAAAATTGCTATATAAAATTATTCTGCATCCAAAAAAATCAAGTTTAATGGTTTAGTATTAAGGTGGGTTAAAACGTCTGAAAAGCACGTTTTTCAATATATATTAACTATAGAAAATTTTATTGTACTACTATAATACCTAGTGTCGATCAAAATCTAATAATTTTATATCTGGTAAGCGTGCCAGCACTAGCACGTGCTCAACAACTGGTTTAGAATTGATTGCAGAGGTTATAAACGATGTTGGAGTGCATTTGGAGCTTATTTAGCAATATAAAATTGCTATATAAAATTATTCTGCATCCAAAAAATTCAAGTTTAATAGTTTAGTATTAATGTGCGTTAAAACGTCTGAAAAGCAGGTTTTTCAATATATATTAACTACAGAAAAGTTTATTGTACTACTATAATACCTAGTGTCGATCAAAATCTAATCATTTTATATCTGGTAAGCGTGCCAACACTAGCACGTGCTCAACAACTGGTTTAGAATTGATTGCAGAGGTTATAAAAGCTGCAGGAGTGCATTCAGAGCTTAGTGAGACATAGAAAGATGCTATATTAAATTTTTCTGCATCCAAAAAATTCAAGTTTAATAGTTCAGTATCAAGGTGCGTTAAAACGTCGGAAAAGCACGTTTTTCAATATATATTAACTATAGAAAATTTTATTGTACTACTATAATACCTAGTGTCGATCAAAATCTAATCATTTTTTATCTGGTAAGCGTGCCAGCACTAGCGCGTGCTCAACAACTGGTTTAGAATTGATTGCAGAGGTTATAAACGATGTTGGAGTGCATTTGGAGCTTATTTAGCCATATAAAATTGCTATATAAAATTATTCTGCATCCAAAAAATTCAAGTTTAATAGTTAAGTATTAAGGTGCTTTAAAACGTCTGAAAAGCACGTTTTTCAATATATATTAACTATAGAAAATTTTATTGTACTACTATAATACCTAGTGTCGATCAAAATCTAATAATTTTATATCTGGTAAGCGTGCCAGCACTAGCACGTGCTCAACAACTGGTTTAGAATTGATTGCAGAGGTTATAAACGATGTTGGAGTGCATTTGGAGCTTATTTAGCCATATAAAATTGCTATATAAAATTATTCTGCATCCAAAAAAATCAAGTTTAATAGTTTAGTATTAAGGTGGGTTACAACGTCTGAAAAGCACGTTTTTCAATATATATTAACTATAGAAAATTTTATTGTACTACTATAATACCTAGTGTCGATCAAAATCTAATAATTTTATATCTGGTAAGCGTGCCAGCACTAGCACGTGCTCAACAACTGGTTTAGAATTGATTGCAGAGGTTATAAACGATGTTGGAGTGCATTTGGAGCTTATTTAGCCATATAAAATTGCTATATAAAATTATTCTGCATCCAAAAAATTCAAGTTTAATAGTTTAGTATTAATGTGCGTTAAAACGTCTGAAGAGCACGTTTTTCAAATATATTAACTATAGAAAATTTTATTGTACTACTATAATACCTAGTGTCGATCAAAATCTAATAATTTTATATCTGGTAAGCGTGCCAGCAATAGCACGTGCTCAACAACTGTTTTAGAATTGATTGCAGAGGTTATAAACGATGTTGGAGTGCATTTGGAGTTTATTTAGCCATATAAAATTGCTGTATAAAATTATTCTGCATCCAAAAAATTCAAGTTTACTAGTTTAGTATTAAGGTGCGTTAAAACGTCTGAAAAGCACGTTTTTCAAATATATTAACTATAGAAAATTTTATTGTACTACTATAATACCTAGTGTCGATCAAAATCTAATAATTTTATATCTGGTAAGCGTGCCAGCACTAGCACATGCTCAACAACTGGTTTAGAATTGATTACAGAGGTTATAAACGATGTTGGAGTGCATTTGGAGCTTATTTAGCCATATAAAATTGCTATACAAAATTATTCTGCATCCAAAAAATTCAAGTTTAATAGTTAAGTATTAAGGTGCGTTAAAACGTCCGAAAAGCACGTTTTTCAATATCTATTAACTATAGAAAATTTTATTGTACTACTATAATACCTAGTGTCGATCAAAATCTAATCATTTTATATCTGGTAAGCGTGTCAGCACTAGCACGTATTCAACAACTGGTTTAGAATTGATTGCAGAGATTATAAACGATGTTGGAGTGCATTTGGAGCTTATTTAGCCATATAAAATTGCTATATAAAATTATTCTGCATCCAAAAGATTCAAGTTTAATAGTTAAGTATTAAGGTGCGTTAAAACGTCTGAAAAGCACGTTTTTCAATATATATTAGCTATAGAAAATCTTATTGTACTACTAAAATACCTAGTGTCAATCAAAATCTAATAATTTTATATCTGGTAAGCGTGCCTGCACTAGCACGTGCTCAACAACTGGTTTAGAATTGATTGCAGAGGTTATAAACGATGTTGGAGTGCATTTGGAGCTTATTTAGCCATATAAAATTGCTATATAAAATTATTCTGCATCCAAAACATTCAAGTTTAATAGTTTAGTATTAAGGTGCGTTAAAACGTCTGAAAAGCACGTTTTTCAATATATTAACTACAGAAAATTTTATTGTACTACTATAATACCTAGTGTCGATCAAGATCTAATAATTTTATATCTGGTAAGCGTGCCAGCACTAGTACCTGCTCAACAACTGGTTTAGAATTGATTGCAGAGGTTATAAACGATGTTGGAGTGCATTTGGAGCTTATTTAGCCATATAAAATTACTATATAAAATTATTCTGCATCCAAAAAATTCAAGTTTAATAGTTTAGTATTAGGGTGCGTTAAAACGTCTAAAAAGCACGTTTTTCAATATATATTAGCTACAGAAAATTTTACTGTACTACTATCATACCTATTTTTGTTCAAAATATAATAATTTTATTACTGGTGAGCGTGCCAATATTAGCAGGTGCTCAACAGCTGGCTTAAAATTGATTGTAGAGGTTGTAAAAGCTGCAGGAGTGCATTTGGAGCTTAGTGGGCCACATAAAGCTGCTATATTAAATTTTCCTGCATCTAAAAAATTCAAGTTTAATAGTGAAGTATTAAGGTGCGTTAAAACGTCTGAAAAGCACGTTTTTCAAATATATTAACTATAGAAAATTTTATTGTACTACTATAATACCTAGTGTCGATCAAAATCTAATCATTTCATGTCTGGTAAGCGTGCCAGCACTAGCACGTGCTCAACAACTGGTTTATAATTGATTGCAGAGGTTATAAACGATGTTGGAGTACATTTGGAGCGTATTTAGCCATATAAAATTGCTATATAAAATTATTTTGCATCCAAAAAACTCAAGTTTAATAGTGAAGTATTAATGTGCGTTAAAACGTCTGAAGAGCACGTTTTTCAAATATATTAACTATAGAAAATTTTATTGTACTACTATAATACCTAGTGTCGATCAAAATCTAATAATTTTATATCTGGTAAGCGTGCCAGCACTAGCACGTGCTCAACAACTGTTTTAGAATTGATTGCAGAGGTTATAAACGATGTTGGAGTGCATTTGGAGTTTATTTAGCCATATAAAATTGCTACATAAAATTATTCTGCATCCAAAAAAATCAAGTTTAATAGTTTAGTATTAAGGTGCGTTAAAACGTCTAAAAAGCACGTTTTTCAATATATATTAACTATAGAAAATTTTATTGTACTACTATAATACCTAGTGTCGATCAAAATCTAATAATTTTATATCTGGTAAGCGTGCCAGCACTAGCAAGTGCTCAACAACTGGTTTAGAATTGATTGCAGAGGTTATAAACGATGTTGGAGTGCATTTGGAGCTTATTTAGCCATATAAAATTGTTATATAAAATTATTCTGCATCCAAAAAAATCATGTTTAATAGTTTAGTATTAAGGTGCGTTAAAACGTCTGAAAAGCACGTTTTTCAATATATATTAGCTATAGAAAATCTTATTGTACTACTAAAATACCTAGTGTCAATCAAAATCTAATAATTTTATATCTGGTAAGCGTGCCTGCACTAGCACGTGCTCAACAACTGGTTTAGAATTGATTGCAGAGGTTATAAACGATGTTGGAGTGCATTTGGAGCTTATTTAGACATATAAAATTGTTATATAAAATTATTCTGCATCCAAAAAAATCATGTTTAATAGTTTAGTATTAAGGTGCGTTAAAACGTCTGAAAAGCACGTTTTTCAATATATATTAACTATAGAAAATTTTATTGTACCACTATAATACCTAGTGTCGATTAAAATCTAATAATTTTATATCTGGTAAGCGTGCCAGCACTAGCACGTGCTCAACAACTGGTTTAGAATTGATTGCAGAGGTTATAAACGATGTTGGAGTGCATTTGGAGCTTATTTAGCCAGATAAAATTGTTATATAAAATTATTCTGCATCCAAAAAAAATCATGTTTAATAGTTTAGTATTAAGGTGCGTTAAAACGTCTGAAAAGCACGTTTTTCAATATATATTAACTATAGAAAATTTTATTGTACCACTATAATACCTAGTGTCGATTAAAATCTAATAATTTTATATCTGGTAAGCGTCCCAGCATTAACAGGTGCTCAACAACTGGTTTAGAACTAATTGCAGAAGTTATAAACGATGTTAAAGTGCATTTGGATCTTATTTAGCCATATAAAATTGCTATATAAAATTATTCTGCATCCAAAAGATTCAACTTTAATAGTTTAGTATTAAGGTGCGTTAAAATGTCTGATAAGCACATTTTTCAATATATATTAGCTACAGAAAACTTTACTGTACTACTATCATAACTATTTTTGATCAAAATATAATAATTTTATCCCTGGTGGGTGTGCCAATATTAGCAGGTGCTCAACAGCTGGCTTAAAATTGATTGTAGAGGTTGTAAAAGCTGCAGGAGTGCATTTGGAGCTTAGTTGGCCACATAAAGCTGCTATATTAAATTTTCCTGCATCTAAAAAATTCAAGTTCAATAGTGAGGTATTAAGGTGCGTTAAAACGTCTGAAAAGCGCGTTTTTCAAATATATTAACTATAGAAAATTTTATTGTACTACTATAATACCTAGTGTCGATCAAAATCTAATAATTTTATATCTGGTAAGGGTGCCAGCACTAGCACGTGCTCAACAACTGGTTTAGAATTGATTGCAGAGGTTATAAACGATGTTGGAGTGCATTTGGAGCTTATTTAGCAATATAAAATTGCTATATAAAATTACTCTGCATCCAAAAAATTCACGTTTATTAGTTTAGTATTAAGGTGCGTTAAAATGTCTGAAAAGCACGTTTTTTAATATATATTAGCTACAGAAAATTTTACTGTACTACTATCATACCTATTTTTGATCAAAATATAATAATTTTATCCCTGGTGGGCGTGCCAATATTAGCAGGTGCTCAACAGCTGTCTTAATATTGATTGTAGAAATTGTAAAAGCTGCAGGAGTGCATTTGGAGCTTAGTTGGCCACATAAAGCTGCTATATTAAATTTTCCTGCATCTAAAAAATTCAAGTTCAATAGTGAGGTATTAAGGTGCGTTAAAACGTCTGAAAAGAACGTTTTTTAAATATATTAACTATAGAAAATTTTATTGTACTACTATAATACCTAGTGTCGATCAAAATCTAATAATTTTATATCTGGTAAGGGTGCCAGCACTAGCACGTGCTCAACAACTGGTTTAGAATTGATTGCAGAGGTTATAAACGATGTTGGAGTGCATTTGGAGCTTATTTAGCAATATAAAATTGCTATATAAAATTATTCTGCATCCAAACAATTCAAGTTTAATAGTTTAGTATTAAGGTGCGTTAAAACGTCTGAAAAGCACGTTTTTCAATATATATTAACTATAGAAAATTTTATTGTACTAATATAATACCTAGTGTCGATCAAAATCTAATCATTATCTGGTAACGTGCCAGCACTAGCACGTGCTCAACAACTGGTTTAGAATTGATTGCAGAGGTTATAAACGATGTTGAAGTGCATTTGGAGCCTATTTAGCCATATAAAATTGCTATATAAAATTATTCTGCATCCAAAAAAATCAAGTTTAATAGTTTAGTATTAAGGTGCGTTAAAACGTCTGAAAAGCACGTTTTTCAATATAGATTAACTATAGAAAATTTTATTGTACCACTATAATACCTAGTGTCGATCAAAATCTGATAAATTTATAGCTGGTAAGCGTCCCAGCACTAACAGGTGCTCAACAACTGCTTTAGAACTAATTCAGAGGTTATAAACGATGTTGGAGTGCATTTGGATCTTATCTAGGCATACAAAACTCCTATATAAAATTATTCTGCATCCAAAAGATTCAACTTTATTAGTTTAGTATTAAGGTGAGTTAAAATGTCTGAAAAGCACATTTTTCAATATATATTAGCTACAGAAAATTTTACTGTACTACTATCATATCTATTTTTGATCAAAATATAATAATTTTATCCCTGGTGGGCGTGCCAATATTAGCAGGTGCTCAACAGCTGGCTTAGAATTGATTGCAAAGGTTATAAACGATGTTGGAGTGCATTTCGAGCTTATTTAGCCATATAAAATTGCTACATAAAATTATTCTGCATCCAAAAAAATCAAGTTTAATAGTTTAGTATTAAGGTGCGTAAAACGTCTGAAAAGCACGTTTTTCAATATATATTAACTATAGAAAATTTTATTGTACTACTATAATACCTAGTGTCGATCAAAATCTAATAATTTTATATCTGGTAAGCGTGCCAGCACTAGCACGTGCTCAACAACTGGTTTAGAATTGATTGCAGAGCTTATAAACGATGTTGGAGTGCATTTGGAGCTTATTTAGCCATATAAAATTGTTATATAAAATTATTCTGCAACCAAAAAAATCATGTTTAATAGTTTAGTATTAAGGTGCGTTAAAACGTCTGAAAAGCACGTTTTTCAATATATATTAACTATAGAAAGTTTTATTGTACCACTATAATACCTAGTGTCGATTAAAATCTAATAATTTTATATCTGGTAAGCGTCCCAGCATTAACAGGTGCTCAACAACTGGTTTAGAACTAATTGCAGAAGTTATAAACGATGTTAAAATGCATTTGGATCTTATTGAGCCATATAAAATTGCTATATAAAATTATTCTGCATCCAAAAGATTCAACTTTAATAGTTTAGTATTAAGGTGCGTTAAAATTTCTGAAAAGCACGTTTTTCAATATATATTAGCTACAGAAAATTTTACTGTACTACTATCATACCTATTTTTGTTCAAAATATAATAATTTTATTACTGGTGAGCGTGCCAATATTAGCAGGTGCTCAACAGCTGGCTTAAAATTGATTGTAGAGGTTGTAAAAGCTGCAGGAGTGCATTTGGAGCTTAGTGGGCCACATAAAGCTGCTATATTAAATTTTCCTGCATCTAAAAAATTCAAGTTTAATAGTGAAGTATTAAGGTGCGTTAAAACGTCTGAAAAGCACGTTTTTCAAATATATTAACTATAGAAAATTTTATTGTACTACTATAATACCTAGTGTCGATCAAAATCTAATCATTTCATGTCTGGTAAGCGTGCCAGCACTAGCACGTGCTCAACAACTGGTTTATAATTGATTGCAGAGGTTATAAACGATGTTGGAGTACATTTGGAGCGTATTTAGCCATATAAAATTGCTATATAAAATTATTTTGCATCCAAAAAACTCAAGTTTAATAGTGAAGTATTAATGTGCGTTAAAACGTCTGAAGAGCACGTTTTTCAAATATATTAACTATAGAAAATTTTATTGTACTACTATAATACCTAGTGTCGATCAAAATCTAATAATTTTATATCTGGTAAGCGTGCCAGCACTAGCACGTGCTCAACAACTGTTTTAGAATTGATTGCAGAGGTTATAAACGATGTTGGAGTGCATTTGGAGTTTATTTAGCCATATAAAATTGCTATATAAAATTATTCTGCATCCAAAAAATTCAAGTTTACTAGTTTAGTATTAAGGTGCGTTAAAACGTCTGAAAAGCACGTTTTTCAAATATATTAACTATAGAAAATTTTATTGTACTACTATAATACCTAGTGTCGATCAAAATCTATTAATTTTATATCTGGTAAGCGTGCCAGCACTAGCACATGCTCAACAACTGGTTTAGAATTGATTACAGAGGTTATAAACGATGTTGGAGTGCATTTGGAGCTTATTTAGCCATATAAAATTGCTATATAAAATTATTCTATATCCAAAAAATTCAAGTTTAATAGTTAAGTATTAAGGTGCGTTAAAACGTCCGAAAAGCACGTTTTTCAATATCTATTAACTATAGAAAATTTTATTGTACTACTATAATACCTAGTGTCGATCAAAATCTAATCATTTTATATCTGGTAAGCGTGTCAGCACTAGCACGTATTCAATAACTGGTTTAGAATTGATTGCAGAGATTATAAACGATGTTGGAGTGCATTTGGAGCTTATTTAGCCATATAAAATTGCTATATAAAATTATTCTGCATCCAAAAGATTCAAGTTTAATAGTTAAGTATTAAGGTGCGTTAAAACGTCTGAAAAGCACGTTTTTCGATATATATTAGCTATAGAAAATCTTATTGTACTACTAAAATACCTAGTGTCAATCAAAATCTAATAATTTTATATCTGGTAAGCGTGCCTGCACTAGCACGTGCTCAACAACTGGTTTAGAATTGATTGCAGAGGTTATAAACGATGTTGGAGTGCATTTGGAGCTTATTTAGCCATATAAAATTGCTATATAAAATTATTCTGCATCCAAAAGATTCAAGTTTAATAGTTTATTATTAAGGTGCGTTAAAACATCTGAAAAGCACGTTTTTCAATATATTAACTACAGAAAATTTTATTGTACTACTATAATACCTAGTGTCGATCAAGATCTAATAATTTTATATCTGGTAAGCGTGCCAGCACTAGTACCTGCTCAACAACTGGTTTAGAATTGATTGCAGAGGTTATAAACGATGTTGGAGTGCATTTGGAGCTTATTTAGCCATATAAAATTACTATATAAAATTATTCTGCATCCAAAAAATTCAAGTTTAATAGTTTAGTATTAGGGTGCGTTAAAACGTCTGAAAAGCACGTTTTTCAATATATATTAGCTACAGAAAATTTTAGTGTACTACTATCATACCTAGTTTTGATCAAAATATAATAATTTTGTCCCTGGTGAGAGTGCCAATATTAACAGGTGCTCAGCAGCTGGCTTAAAATTTATTGTAAAGGTTGTAAAAGCGCAGGAGTGCATTTGGAGCTTAAGTGATACAGAAAGCTGCTATATTACATTTTTTTGCATCCAAAAAATTCAAGTTTAATAGTTTAGTATTAAGGTGCGTTAATTATATTATATATTAACTATATTATTGTATTACTATAATAACTAGTCTCGATCAAAATCTAATCATTTTATATCTGGTAAGCGTGCCAGCACTAGCACGTGCTCAACAACTGGTTTAGAATTGATTGCAGAGGTTATAAACGATGTTGGAGTGCATTTGGAGCTTATTTCGCCATATAAAAATGCTATATAAAATTATTCTGCATCCAAAAAAATCAAGTTTAATAGTTTAGTATTAAGGTGCGTTAAAACGTCTGAAAAGCACGTCTTTCAATATATATTAACTATAGAAAATTTTATTGTACTACTATGATACCTAGTGTCGATCAAAATCTAATAATTTTATATCTGGTAAGCGTCCCAGCACTAACAGGTGCTCAACGAGTTTAGAACTAATTGCAGAGGCTATAAACAATGTTGGAGTGCATTTGGATC
>CALNHX010006453.1:0-89093 GCA_940337035.1 Agriotes lineatus | reverse complement strand
TTATTATTATTATTATTATATTACCAAAACAACCTCTGTAGATATAAATCAAGTATGTTGTGAGTTGTGTAGTTTTTTTCCTAGTTTTGATGCTACATTTTATTCATGTATGTATAAGTGGATATTTTATTGGGTTCATTCTGTTATATCCCTAGTAGGTAAATAAATAAAATATATAAATTAGTACATTTGCTACGACATTTATGGAATTATTATGAAATGTAATAACATTGTGTAACAAACACTTCCGGGATTGGACTGTGTCATTACTGAGGTTGAAGAACTAAAGTCTTTTGCGAGGGAAAGGATAGAAGAGTTTCGTCTCTGGCGTGGTTTACACTTTGAGTTACCGTACTCGTTTGCTTTTCTCCTGATGTCCCTTGCGAAAGTGGGCGAAACGTTGAGTTCTTCGGTCTCAATAATGGCACTGTGCAATCCCGGAAGTCGTTTGGTACACAATGTTATTGTTTGTAATGTTTATTGAAATTATAATGCTGGCATTAACACGAAGAACTATGACTGTAAAATATTATGAAATTATGGAATTAGTAAGATTGTAACTAATTATTATAAAATACTATAAAACTATTGCAAAAATATTGAAACTATGTTGAAGTTATGAAATTGTAGAAGTTATTAAAGAAATTATGATGTCATTGTAATATGCTATGTAAAATTATGGTA
Organism: Agriotes lineatus; assembly: GCA_940337035.1. Taxonomy (NCBI): domain Eukaryota; kingdom Metazoa; phylum Arthropoda; class Insecta; order Coleoptera; family Elateridae; genus Agriotes; species Agriotes lineatus. Next base: position 88,409 of record CALNHX010006453.1, on the reverse strand, counting down.
AAGCAGCTCAAAATGTTATCGAAAATTATCAAATCGTAGTAAAATAGTTTCAAGTGTTATGATATTAATATGAAATACTGTGAAATGAGCTCTATAAATTATAAATCATTATCGCACTGTTCGAATCGGGCATTAAACCTATTTATTTGAAATACAAGCCGAATTCGTTTGGAACTTCGACTGCATCGATGTTTTATATATTTTTTTAAATCAAAGCTCGTAACAAGTACATTGGTTATAGCATGTCCTCTTGTCATTTCATCAACCAGAAGGTTGTGCACGCAAATTGAATTTTTATTATTTTTTTATTATACTATTCAGTCCGTAGTTGCATTTAGCGCCATCTAAGAAGCTTCGGTAATTTTTTTCAAATTTCCCTATTAGAAAATAAATTAAAATTAAAGTTGCACGTACCGTAAACAACCTTCAGGAGGCAAAACTGATGGAAGTTGGGGTGCTCGGCGCCGCACGACGTCTCCTGCAGCTTGCCGGCGTCCTTCGTGCAGCCTTCAACGGTCTGGGAGTTGCAGGTGTAGCATTTCAGAGCGTATCCTGCAACATAATTCCGTAAGTTTGTAGGTCACATTTATTACATAGGCCTCCGGCAATTATAGAGAGGAAAACGGACCGCAATAAATGCCTGAAAAGTGGACTGCGTGATACTTCAAAAATGTTCGAAAGTCGCCAAGCTGTGAATTTTCCGGCCTGCCCGACGCAGATGCCGTTTCCTGTCGATAAATTGGGTTTAATGAGGCTGTTGAAAAAACAAATCTGCCTAAATTTCCGGTCCCTGGACATTGTGCCGTTACTGCTGCCTCAAATTAATATTTTCATTTTGCAAGCTAATGGCCAGAGTGCGAGTTTACAATGAAAATTGGTATCCTTAGCTTGGCGGAGAATTTGGAATTTTACGGCTTATGGACATTCCACTGCAGTCATTTCGACCTCAATACCGCATCACTAGGCAATTTAGTTATTCCAGTAGAACGGCAAGAAGACTGAATGGCTGTTTGATCGTTTTATTAAGTTTAAAATGTGGGACGTAGATAATGATGGATAAATCAATGTGTGCGCAGTTTCACTTTAAAATAATTTTCTTGTATACAAGTGGCACTTTTTAAATATACTTTATATGAATAGTGTCAGAAAATAAAAGGAAAATCAAATTAAGAAGCATATACAAAATATATAGTGTTAAATACAACGAGGCAAGTCATGAGGAAGATAGGTACGTTAAAAGAGAAAGATTTAAACAGCTTTTACTAGGTTATGTAGAAAAAACATGTATAATAAAAGGCAGAAATAAGAAACAAATACATTGGCGACTCGAACTGGTTACAACGAGGATTGAGGAACTAGCTATGGAAAAACGTTTAAGTAGAAGGACACTATAAACGTTTCATTGCTACAGTGAACAAAGAAAAAAGGTATACACGAGATGGTAAAAACAAAAGAACAGATTTGGTCAGAATAAATAGTAAGAGTGCCACGTAATAGAGAAACTAAGACAAAATAGAAATAGGCTCCACAACGTGATTAAGGATAAGCAAAATAAAATACGCAGGTAGAAAAAGAAAAGATGTGACACAGATCAGAGGAAGATTTTGAAGAGCTTCCAGAAGAAAACCTTCCATACAGAGAGAGAGAAAGAAGGAACCCATCGATGAAATAGAAGAATAAAAATCAATGGTTGAACTCGAAGTAGCCATAAAAACGATGAAATTAGTAAAATCTCCTGAAAATGATGATGTTACAATTGAAACGTTGCGCTACTTAGGGCCACTGGCAAAAGAAGATTTCTAGATATATTGACTAGGATTTGAGCTACCCAACGTTTGGAAGCGAAGGTGAGATGGAAAAAAGGATAGGAATTAAAATTGCTTTTCTTAGAACAGCAACGCAAGCAATCTGAGAAAATCTGCAAAAGAAAAACGTGCCAAATGGATTGATTAAAGCAATCCAAAGATTCCACATGGACTTGTGTTGGCGCTGTACGGTTCTCCAGAGCTTTGATCTGGAATAATTTCTACTTGCGGTTTCCACGACAACGCTGTTAGGTTTGTTAAAAAAGTAAATTTCTGAAAAAGGCGGTCTCAAACCAACTTCTGAAGATCTTAAAAAAGCTTCTGAGCAAGACTGTCTTAAGTGCGCTGTTCAGAAAAATTATGTTCAAGCAAAGCTATGAAGAAAACTAGCTTAAATAAATTTCTGAATAAGATTGTCTCAAATGACGTCAGAAAAATATCTCAAAAAACTTCAGAGCAACACTGACTTAAATACATTTCCTAGGAGCATTACTTCCAAACACACTTCTGAACAAAAATGCTCTGTTCTGAAGAAGAATGTCTCGAACGTATTTCTGAAGAAGAGCTTAGAGAAGCTTCCTAACAAGATTGTATTCAATACTCTGTTCAGAAGGATTACGTCCAAGAAAGCTTCTGAAAAAGATCATCTTTAACCCACTTCTGCAGAAGAGTATCTCAATCCGACTTTTGAAAAAGAATTTAACAAGGTTTCTGAGCAGGACTGGCTTAAGTATACTTCCTAGAGACATTATTTTCAAGGAAACTTCTAAAGAAGACTGTCTTAAATCGAGTTCTGACGAAGACTGTCTGAAACTAATTTCTAAAGAAGAAAGTCTAACCAAGGAAAGCTTGAAGAAGCTTCTGCCCAATATCGTCTAAGTACATTACTTTCAAGCAAACTTCTGAATAAGACGTTCTTAAACCAACTTCTGAAGAAGAGCTTCAATAAGCTTTGGAGAAAGATTGTCTCAAATACTCTTCGCGGGAACGTTGTGTTTTAATAAACGTCTAACCAATTTCTGAAGAAGAATGTCTCAAACCAAATTCTTAAGAAGAGATTAAATAAGCTTCTGAGCCACGAACATTATCTTCAAGCAAACTTATAAAAAAGTATGTCTTCAATTAACCTCTGAAGCAGATTGCCTCAAACCAACTTCCGAAAAAAGCTTAAAGAAGCTTCTGAGCAATGCTTCAGTACAGTTCCCAGTAACAGTGGCCTCAATCAAACTTATAAACAAGACTGTTGTAAACCACCTTCTGAAAAAGCATGACTCAAAACAACTTCTGAGGAAGAGCTTAAAAAAGCTTCTGAGCAAGACTCTCTTAAGTACACTTCCCGGAAACATTATCTTCAAGAAAACTTCTGATAAATCTCGTCTTAAACTAACTTCTGAAGAAGAATTTCTCAAACCAACTTCTAAAGAGGACTTATGAGCAATGCTGCCTTAATTACACTTCCCAGGAACATTACCTTTAAGCAAACTTATGAAGAAAACTGCCCTAAACCAACTTCTAAAGAAAAATATCTCAAGCTAACTTCTCACGAATATGTTAAAAAACTTCTGAGCAGGATTGTCTTAATACAGTTTTTAGAGAGAAGATCTTCAAGCAAACTAATGAAAAGAGACTGTCTCAAAGAAGCTTCTGAGGAAACAAATTTCTGAAGAAGAGCTTAAGGAAGGTTCTGAGCAAGACTCCCTGTCCACTTCCCAGGAATATTATTTTTAAGCAAACTTATGAAAAACTGCCCTAAATCAAATTCTGATGAAAAAGGTCTCAAAATAACTTCTCAAGCAAATTTTTGAATAAGACTGTCTTAAACCTACTTCGGAGGAATAGCTTAAAGATGCTTCGAAGCAAAACTGTCTTCCATGCACTTCTGAGAAGGATAAGTTGAAGCAAAGTTTGGAAGAAAACTATATTAAACCATTTTCTGAAGAAGAATGCCTCAAAGTAACTTCTAAAGAATACCTAAAAAAGCTTCTGAGTAACACTGTTTGCAATACACTTTTAGAAACCTTATAGAGAAGACTGTTTTAAATCATTTTCGGAAGGAGAATGTCTCAACCCAAATTCTAAAGATCTCAAATAGACTTCAGTCTAAGATTTTCTTAAGTACCCTTATCATAAAGATTATCTTCCAGCAATCTTATAAAGAAGACTGTTTTAAATCTTCTTACAGACACTTTCGAGAAAGGTTGTCCTAAATAGACTTCGTAGAAAGATTGTGTGCAAGCAACCTTACAAAGAAGACCGCTTTAAACCAATTTTTGAAGAAGAATGTCTTAAAATGAAGAAGATCTCAACGAAACTTCTGAGCAAGGCTATCTTAAGTATATACAATTTCCAGTAAAATTCTGGCTTGGACTATCTTAAACCAACTTCTGAAAAAAAGGAGATCATACAGAAACTTCTGAGCAAGACTGTTTTATATACACTTCCCCAGAAGGTTAGCTTCTACCAAACTTCTGAAGACTGTCCTAAACCAACTTCTGAATAACATCCCAAAAAAGCTTCTGATCAAGATTATTTTAAATACACTTCTCAGAATGATAAACTTCAAGTAAGCTTCTGAAGACGACTGTTTTAAATGAACTTCTAACAAAGAATATTTCAAACCAACTTCTGATGAAGATCTCGAAGAAACTTCTGAGCAAGATTTTCTTAAGTACACTTCTGACAAAGATTATCTTCCAGCAATCTTATAAAGAAGACTTTTAAATTATTTTCTGAAGAAGAATGTCTCAAAACAACTTCTGAAAATCTTAGAGAAACTTTCGAGAAAGGTTGTCTTAAATAGACTTCGTAGAAGGATGATGTTTAAGCAACCTTATAAAGAAGGCTGCTTTAAGCCACTTTTTGAAGAAGCATGTCTTAAACTGAAAAAGATCTGAACGAAACTTATGAGCAATGCTATCTTAAATATATAAACTCTCAAATAAATGCCTCAAGTCATCATCTAAAGAAGATCATACAGAAACTTCTGTTTTAAATACACTTCTTAAGTAGACTGTCTGCAACCAAATTTCTGAAGAAGAATGTCTCAAACGAACTCCTGAATATGATCTTAAAGAAACTTTTGAGCAAGTTTGTCTTAAAAAGGCTATCCCAAAAGGTTACCTTCTACCAAACTTCTGAAGATTGTCCTAAACTAGCTTCTGAAGAAGACTGTCCTAAACCAACTTCTGAATAAGACTGTCCTAAATCAACTCTTGCAGAAGAATATCATAAACCAACTTCTGAAGAACATCTTAAAAAAGCTTCTGATCTAGATTATCTTAAATACACTTCTCAGAAAGGTTAACTTCAAGCAAACTTTTGAAGAAGACTGTTCTAAACCAACTTCTGACAAAGAACGTTTCAAACCAACTTCTGAAGAAAATCTCGAAGAAACTTCGTAGCAAGATTGTCTTAAAGAGGCTTCCCTAGAAGGTTAGCTTCTAACAAACTTGCGAAGACTGTCCTAAACCAACTTTTGAAGAAGATTGTCCTAAATCAACTTCTGAATAAGACTGTCCTCAATCAACTCTTGCAGAAAAATATATTAAACCAATTTCTGAAGAACATCTCAAAAAGCTTCTAATCAAGATTATTTTAAATACACATCTCAGAAAGATTATCTTCAAGTAAGCTTCTGAAAAAGACTGTTCTAAAGCAACTTCTGACAAAGAATGTTTCAAACCAACTTCTAAAGAAGATCTCGAAGAAACTTCTGAGCATGATTGTCTTAAAGAGGCTTCCCTAGAAAGTTAGCAAAACTTCTGAAGACTGTTCTAAATCAACTTTTGAAGACTTTCCTAAACCTACTTCTGAATAAGACTGTCTGAAATCAACTATTGCAGAAATATATCTTAAACCAACTTCTGAAGAACATTTCAAAAAAAGTTCTGATCAAGATTATTTTAAATACACTTCTCATAAAGATTATCTTCCAGAAATCTTATAAAGAATGCTGTTCTAAATAATTTTGTGAAGAAGAATGTCTCAAACCAACTTCTGAAGATCTTACAGAAACTTTCGAGAGGGGTTGTCCGAAACAGACTTCGTAGGATTATGTTCAAGAAAACTTACAAAGAAGACTGCTATAAACCAATGTTTGCAGAAGAATGTCTTAAACTGAAGAAGATCTCAACAAAACTTTTGAGTAAGGCTGTCTTAAATACATCACTTTCAAGCAAAATTCTGGCTTAAACTAACTTCTAAAAAATAATGTCTCAAGCCATTAAGAAGATCATACAGAAACTTTTGAGTTAGACTGTTTTAATACACTTCTTAAGTAGACTATCTTCAACTAAACTTCTGAAGAAGACTGTCTTAACCCAACTTCTGAGCAACATTGTCTTAAATACGCTTCCCCAGAAGGTTAGCTTCTAGAAACCAACTTCTAAATGAGACTGTCCTAAATCAACTCTTGCAGAAGAATATCTCAAACAAACTTCTCAAAAAGGCTTCTGTTCAAGATCATCTTCAATACACGTCTCAGAAAGCTTATCTCCAAGCTAGTTTCTGAAGAAAACTGTTCTAAGTCAACTTCTGACAAAGAGTGTTTCAAACCAACGTCTGAAGAAGATCTCGAAGAATCTTCTGAGTAGGATTATCTTAAATGCACTTCTCAAAAAAGTTCCCTTTCAGCAAACTTATGATGAAGACTGCTTTAAAACAACTTTTGAAGAAAAATTACCTAAACAAACATCTTAAAAAGATTATCTTAACTAACAGCATGTTCACAAAAGGTCACGTAAATATTATTTTCGATCAAAACGCCGTTACACGAAAACAGTAATTTCATTCAACATTCAAAAGTTGTATTACCTATTTGTGTAGCTCTAGCTTTGAATGCAAATTTTAAGCCGTAGCTTAGATTGTCTTTTGTTATATAAACGCAGTACAGTTATCCCTTTCTATTTGTATACTACTTTCCTTACCAGGCGTGATCTTAAGATTGGCACAAAATTGAGTAGGTATTGTAAAATGTTCACAGATGCCACGCCACGTTTTATGAATAATTATGCTGGCTTCTTGAACATAAAAATTAAGAACAACAATATCGAGCACTACGATACTGATATCTACATTAGTACACTTTTTGCAGATGTATCATAGAATATTTTTTTATACTTGGATGTATTTGAATTCAAAACCAAAGCTATAGGCAAGATTTTTGTATAGTGTTTACGCTACAGTGTTGTTTTCACGCCGATAGACATTGCAAAAGTATCAAAAATATAAATTTACTTGAGTTTTAAAAATTTAAAGCGGGCATTACTAATTCTCACTTTTACTAATTTCTTAACGAATAAATATAACTTTGTGTTGCGAAATAGTAAATTTTAATCTGTCTAACAGCAGTGGTTTCTAATAAATCGGTAATGTTTTCTGTTTGTTTAGATCATCCCACTTAATAGGTATAACTACATATAATTGCGTAGCGACAAGCAAGTTTTAAAAATATTGATGAGCGACCATGAAATTATCTTTGTGATGCTATAATACCGGTTGTTTAAGTCGCCTAACCTTTGATCGCAACTTGTATATTTCAAAGCATAATGTTAGATATTGTAAATAATGTTAGAATGATATAAAACATAAATTTCAAGAAGCAATGAAACTGTTATGAGTACATGTGATTCAAAGTGCACGACAACCATTGGTAAATAACATCACAAGCTGACTCGTTCTCACGGTTACGCAAATGCTAACCACGCAATCGGCATTTAAACATATGTCCACGAGTTCAAATATTTATCAAAAAAAGTACGCACCTGTGCCAACCACCAGAGCAAAACACAACACCATCACCAACTTTCCCATTTTGAAAAATATCCCTGTCCTTAGACCACTAGATTTGATAAAAACGCGCAGCTGCTCAGCTGTAAGTCCTTTTGTGTAATCCACTATGTTAGTGGCTGAGTAGGTGAACGTAGTCATCTACCAGTTCTTTCTCACCAGAGGGGGAATGAGTCATTTTCATCAACGGCCGACCCAAAAACACGCAAACGTTGGCGCTCGCTAATTGCTGGTGCAATTATAACGAAGGGAATTAAATTTCAACCGTAAATATTTTTTACTTGCACCTCCTACACGAAATTGAAAGTTTTAGTGATTATTTTAGGTTTTGTTTCCGCGGAAATAATCGCAATAATCGAACCCTGTTTCAAGTAGGGGGTGGGGTGCTAAGTCAATATGTTTGTTCTTTAAATTAGCTTACTCTCTTAAAAATTGTTAGTGTTAGCTGCGGTATAAAACAGATGTAATGATAGGTCGAAATTTATTTGCCTACTTAATTTACCATTAGGTTTAGCGAACTAAATATGCATATCTTTGAGACTCTTGGTCGCTCGAATTATTATAACAATACACTATTTACCACAAAGTTACTCTTCAGCAATACAAAACCATTCAATCTGAATTAAAAATTATCCCAGAGTTTGAAAGTGTAACACTTTAACGTGGTTTTGACAAAAAAAACAACTTATTGGGTAACTCAAAACACTAAAATTGAACGCAGACAGAACTCATAATCAAATAGAAAAGTAAAAGTAAAATCCTACATTATCTTATTATCTTGTTTGCATCACTTTCGCCACTATTTAACACTCACGTAGCTTTGCCCTCGAAGACAAAAATGTCTGCATAGAGTTCGATGTTACAAAACTCAACATTAAAACCTCTTGTTCGCCTACTTGGAATCTTAATTCTTCGCTGGCCAACTGCCAAATTATCTCGTTGCCACTGGTTATAGGTTGCAGGTAAACTCGCAGACTGCCCCAGCTTGTTGTAATTATGGATTTTAACCTGCTTCTTTTTTTACTGATAGCTCCCATATAAATTAAACAGAGGTAAGCGCCTAACCAAATATTTATCTAAACTTTCGCTTCACAACCCAATTTTTGTGACATTAAATGCTGGCGATTGTTTATAACAGCTCTTTCTTTTGGTTTTTTGATAGAGATATTAGCGCTTTGCCAATTGTGAGCCAAATATATCAAGAAACAGAGAGTAACTCTGCAAACGCTTGTATAGTACATTCAATTATTTATAAAGAAACGCTATTGTATAACTTGGATTGGATAATAAATTTACCCCTAATACTAATTTTCAACTGTACAGGGTGTCCCAAATTCGAGGGTGACCATTGGGATCTTGGAAACCGTAAGATATACGAAAAAGTTTAAATTATGGCAAAGTCGAGCATTTTAAGGTAATTTTTGCCTCGAAATATTCAAAAACTATAAAACATGTTAGATGCTCATTCTTGGAATTACGCGTTTTTTCAAAAATTAAAATAAAATATCCGGGTTCGTATTTAAAAAAATGAAGTTGGTGATGGTAGCTGGAAGACGAAAAGTCGAATATAAAATCTGAAAGCACCAGCGTGTAGTGCAGGAAAAGTGACTATGAACATATTAAATTGGTTTCGCTTTATCTCTTTAAATAAAGTCAGGAGCAAGAAAAAACAAATTTTTAAAATTTCAGTTTTTGTCGAATATCTTCGGAAATACTCGGAATTTTCAGAATTTCAATACAGCATTTTAAACTTTTTCGTACCTCTTACGGTTTCCAAGATCCCAATGGTCACCCACGAATTTAAGACACCCTGTACAGGAAAAACACATTATCTAATTTAACTGAATACACTTAACTATAATAATAATATAGATATTAACAAGTTTGATTATGAGCATCTTAACGAAACGAGTTTGATTGCCAGAACGAGGCGGTGAGCCGAGTAATATTCATTACCGCACTGAGTGGGGTAATAAAGCTCTTAAATATACTCAATTAATTTGGTAAATAGTCTATAACAACACAGATGAAGATAATTTTTTTAGATTAAGCAAAATAAATTCAATTTATTAAAAATAACAGTTTAATCTCAACAGGTAGGTTTTCCTGAAATTTTGTATAGGGGCATAATTTGTCATTTTGAACAACATTTCTTAGTAAAATTTTGCCATATCATGAACAAAAAGGTTAGTTTACCTGAAAATGGTTTCCACCTTAAGATTTTCTCAAAAAACAGATCGAGAATAGGGTGTCCATCTTTCCATATCTCATAGTTATCGAGATTCCATATGAAAACATGGAAATTTGCCCACCCGGTACATATAATATTTTTACTTTTTGGTCTTGTATATTTTATCTCAGTCTGTTGCAAATTTTCTTTCTTCATGCTATTTACTAATTTATTCAATGCGATATATTCGCCTCTGCTTCTCGTTCCTGCGTTTATTTAGCTTCTTTAGTGATGGAAAGTCCTAATTATCTGAGCGCCAACAAGTTTTATTACTCCCAAGTACACTTGCATAGGTGAAAGAAAACTTATAAACTTCGCTATATATGTATACCACATTACAATCTTTGAAACTTTAACGATTAAATGAAAGAAGCAATTCTTTATACCGGGTGTCCGTTCTCAAAGTCGAACATAGACGATTAACATTGTATTGAACGTTTTTGCCAATTCCTGCTCGCCAATTCCACTTACAGGGAAGGTAATGGTATAAATGAAAAGCTAAAGTTATTACGCATCAAATGATACCAATAATAATATTCAAGATGCGATTTTTATTTTAAAATACTAATTTAAAACTTGGGAATTTTTAAATATGCCATGCCTTGCTTTTCAAGTTCGATAGCATTTGTCAAAAAAATTGGTAATTAGGTGGCGTAAATCAGGTATTTTCTGTCAACGTCTGTTAAATTATCTACAGAAATATGAATTATTTCAATGAAGAACGAATGAATGCACTAATGTTAATTGCCTATGTTCGACTCGAAAAAGGAGAATCGGTATAGTTTTGTTAATACTTCTGTTTTAATTATTATTGTTGCATAAAAGGGAACAATTGTCAGCTTCAATACACAGTTATTTATTAGCTAGTGTGCAATTATGGGGTTATAAACTGTTCTTACTTTAAAAAAAATGTACAGCGACGCCTATAATTGGCCTAACGGCTGTTGGCTGAGCACCAAAATAAAATAAAAATTAAAAAAACATATTCGAAATATCACAGTTTTAAACTTTAATTCACTTACCTGTAATCGTTACGCTTGCGAATCGAAGACTAGCCTCTCAGAAGGTTAACCAGCATGCATTACTGATTAAGAGGATGATTTGCTCTCCCAAAACGCTAATTCTTATAGCCGCTAAACGTCAGCTGTCAGTTGGCCTTAATCAACCGCACGACTCTCTTTCCGTAGTGAAGTCCGTTGGAAGATATTTTCAAACTAATACGATTACGTCGCCCCAAACTTGTCCCTATAATTGCCAACGAAAATAGAATCATATAATTCCAAAACAATTATACATACCCTGTACTAATAGGCAAAAACTATGCAACGCTATCGGTGGTTCCTTAATCAGTCAACATGACTTGGAGCTAAATTCTTTGGAAAATGGTACCCGTTCTCAAAATCTGCCTCAAGCATGCTTCGTTGGTATCAACATACTATTTACGAAGAACGAGAAATCCCGGATTCACCACATTTTTACCACAAAACCTTTAATGTACAGCTATGTTTTTCTCATATCACCGATTCAGTAACTAAAACTAAAACCTTTTTTAAACTCTTGCAACTCGGATATTAACTTTTATACGCTTTCACTGCGTTTTCCCAATTGATCGTCTATGCATGGATATATATAACGTAAAGTAATAACGCTAATACAATAGTATTTTAACACGCAACAAGGAATGCGCTTACATAGTCCAATTCGCCGTTTTTTCTTGCATGCAGGCGATGCACTTTTTTGCTTGCGCTTTTAAAAACAGCTATTTCAGCATTATATTAAGGGTATTTAAAAGCACTTGTTTGGCAGATACAATAGTCCTGCTACTACACGTGTGTAAATGTAAATGATAGTAGCCCCAAGCTATATGGCCACATTCTTATGGAATTTTGTTATTTAGGAACTGCCAATCATTCTATGTTTTAATTTAATGTATCTTTTAAAATAATCAAATTCTCTTTTCTTGTGCATATTTTTGAACTCATTTTCAGCCCGAGGACGCTACAGATGCAAAGCAGCTTCCTATTTTTGACAAATGGTGATCGTTTGTAGCCATGACAAGGTTTTTAAAAAAGTGTTATGTGTACTGAGCTAGCTAGGTGAGCAAACAGTGTAAATAAGTATAGAAATACTAAAGCGTTCAGGATGTATCATTTGAGAGAAGACCAGACAGGGGAGCTAACAAATGTATCGTTACAATGTTTTCTCAGGATTCTCGGTAAATAATTTAATTTGTATAAAACTAATTCCCAAGCTACCGATATCACAAACATTTGGAAACATACTGGCAGCACTGGTAATTTCTGACAAAGACTACCTGTAGGTTTCGAAATATTAATGTTAAAGTCAGGATTACAATATCTAACTCTTTTATCAATTAGTCATGAACAGTGTCTTGAATTTGAATTTTATTTTACAGTTTCAATTAACTTCTGTGTTTGCATTAATTTTCTATGATTATGTTTTAGAATCCGTTAGTAAATTGGCATACAATTTTTTCTAGAAAGGTCACAAGTTAAGTTACAGTTATTTGACAGAAAATTATACTACAGTTGATCAGTTTTCAGATGTTGATTAATTCTGATCATATACCACTACATTTTCATTTTCAATTACTAAAAGTTCTACTACATACATTTTAAATATTCTTTCCTTGGTTATTTTAATAACAACTTTAAGGCTACAAAAATGTTAACAATTTCCATTTACAATCAAAACAATCTTAAATTGAGTGCTTGTTTTGGAATAGAAACTTTCTGGCGTGGTTCCATGTCTTTTGTATGATTTCAAATTAATAATACATATTCAAGACCCCTTAGAACATGCCGTAAATGAGTCATGCCATTCCATTACATTATAAACCGTGTTGGTGTCTTAGTGTATATACATAAAACCCATTATCGATACTTAGTTATCGTAATTGGCGTGACGTATTGCAAAGTATTATTACACATGCGAATTCTGCTCCCCGCTGTATAGTAGTTGTATTGCAACTGGAAAAGTATATTCTTTTAGCTTAAAATAATAGAAGGCACCATGAATGACTCTATTATTGTATCCGTTGGTAATGTATCCTTTTTAAATATTTATAAAAATATATATTAGTGCTCTATGATTTAATTTTTTACATTTAACTCACCGGTAAATCTCGCATTCGAATTCAAGCTGACATTATTGAACTACTCGGAAACTAAACGAAGAGAAGTACTTTGAAGAAACTTTTTTCTTAGCTTTTTCAGTCGCATTATTTAAAATGAAATATCTTGGAATACATAGACATTACAATACAATGTGTTTCAATATCGCTTATGAACATAAAACAATTCCAAAAACATTTTCTACAAAAAAATATGAAAAGTACATGATGCAACTTACAAAAGAAATCTGCACATAATATTGTTACAATAATCCCACTTCTGAAAATTGTTACAATAATCTCACTTCTGATTACTGTCGTCAGGAATAAAACACAACAACTTTCTAACATAAAATATAATTTAAAATAATAACGTATGTAGAGTTTGAAATGTTGCTTAAGACTAACTCATATTTTCAAACATTCGCATAGCTAAACTGTCCATTTGCCTGTCTCACATTCAAAACCACCAATCGCACACCCTGGTTTTTGAATATCCAACCAATCATGCCATTTGGATATTTCTGCATTTTCAATGGCTTTTCCGGAGGCGCCGTCAGTTTGAAATTAATTAGTACCCCGCCCCCCGATAAATTTTGCCGTTTGCTGAGATTCTAACCCTCCAAAAACTCAATAGCGAGGACTGGATGTGGGAGTGGAAAATACACACGTTAAATAACCCAAGCCTGCAAAAATTGAAATTTCGTTTGTGGGAACTAAAAATTTCTAACAATATTATCTTCAGTAAATTAATCGAGCAGTAGCTTCTACTGAAAAAAGTAAAAAAAAAGATTATTTAAAGTTTTAACATTGAATATGTTTAACAAATAGGAAGTGTGACGGTAATACGGGGCAACAGTAGCGATTTGTGTGACGCTTGGAAAGTGCGCAGTTTTCGCGAATTTTTGCAAGTGGTACGTATGGCGGGTAAATGTTGTTGTTGTCATTTTGAAGATGTCTTCAAGGGCGAACTTTCTGGAGAGAAAGTAAAAGTGTGACATTCGAGGAGGGGGGTAGGGGCGAAAATACGATGGTTAAGACGTTGGACACGAAAGCGTTCGGTGCTGTTACATCCCGTACTTCTTGAAAGATCCAAATGTGATTTAGGGTTAGTTGGAAAGATGATAAACCAACGCTTATCGTAATGACAGTTTTTTGGGTTTTGCGATACACGGGGGCGAAGTTACAGGGGTGTAAAGGTGAGGTGCGTTTGCAGCAAATTAGGTGTTTGCATAAAAAGGGGGAAAGAATTTTGTTTTTGGCAGTATCTGTGGTTTTTTAAGAATTTTGCGGCTCAGGTGGATTTGGAGGTTACAGAATGGTGAAAACGTTATAATTATCAAAACAATCTTAAAATCAATATTTGTGTGAAATTCGTTCTTTGGAGAGTTTTTACTGGTCGATTATATTTTTTAAGAGAATGCGGGATGCGGTTGTGAGGGGGAGGGGCATTTTTGTGCCTTATTTTTTCAATTTTAGGAAAAGGAAATGTGCAATTTTGTTTGATTCTGGCCCGTGGTAAAATTGTAAATTTGCAAGTGAATATTAAATAGCGTGATACTAACGGAATGTCGGATTGTATTTTTCTTTAACATGAATATGGATAAGGTCACTGCCGTGATGCACTTGTTGGTAGACGGTGGTAGAATGGTAGACGGCCACTGGCAAGGTTGGGATTTTAGTGTCAGCTGTTTGTACTAAAACTTAATGCGGGATTGTAATGGAAAAAATTGGTGGGGACTTTACAAATATAAATACGTATACTTATGTATATGTACGGAAAATGCAAAGTTACTTAGTTTAGACAATGTAAAAGCTTCCCAAGCAACAAATTCTTTTAACATCTATTTATTGAACAATTAACACAAAACTAAAGATACATATCGACTAAACAACTCAAAAATCTATTCGCATCTAATCAATTTTTTACACTGATCCGTTCCTCATATTAAAAGCAGTAACATCTTTGCTTCAGTTGTTATATTTAATATTAAAGCACGTTTCATGAGTAAACAAAATACACTATGAACAGTAATATGTGGAGCCGCCGAGCGGACGTCTTGTAATTCTCAGCACTCCTTCAAAACAGCTAACAAATGTAATAAAAATGACTCATATAAGCAATACATCTCCTAAAGTTATATAAAAAGATGTGAATGTAATAGCGAATTCAACATCTTTACTAATTGAAGACCAATATTAAATTTGAAAGATGCTGAGAAGGTTCAAAATTGTAGTACGTATTATTTATTGATAATCTACTATGCAGTCGAACTTCGTAATAACGCTTCGCTTGGCGTATAATAAACAATAATACTAAAAAAGTGAAAAATTTTAAAACTTTTCTTTATTTCTATCCCTTATATTTTTTTCGCTTTGCTTCATGTGCTTTAATTTTTTTAGATTCGTATAATTTAAATTAAAACGCTTGGTAGAAATAATATAGAGGATAGAGAGCTTCAAGAAAAAACGGAAAACTTTGAAAGCGTTACGTGGTAATGCTGAGGGAATTGACAATTTCGGTATAAAAAAATACAAATGTTCTTAGAGCCATAAAGCAAAGAGACACGTTAGAAATATTGATTCTGCTTGCCAGTGCTAAAGGATCTCTTGCTTACTTTATAAATTTTGTATAGGTATGTACGCATTTCTAACATATTTTGTCGACATGTTAATAAACTTGTTTTCTCTAATTTATTTAATGTTTACCATTATGTTGCTTTTAACATTTTACCTGTGCCCTTGGCTTGCAGATCTTATTATTACACCATTGGTTATTAGTCAGGAATTTCCTGTAAAATTAGAAGATTTCTGTATGGAAGCCAAACGTTAAATGATATAATTATGACGCAACCGCCGCAGAAGGAAATTGTTCTGCTTCAGTTGACTAAGCAATGACTTATTTTGCAGCAATTTCCTCTTCTTTTCGTCATTTTCCAATTGCGTTTGCTATTATATTTCCGGAATGTGGTTCTGACAGTTACGTCTAGATTTGAATATCAATTCCTTGTTGAGATTGTACCTCTTCCGCAATATTGTTTTTCAGTCCACTAAATTGTCTTTAAACATATTTCAAATTCTAGGAAATCAATAGATTTATAGAACCCAGTGCTTGTTGTTTGCTTTTGATCAATCGTGCCAACTCAGATCTTCTGAAATAGCTCCATATTCTGAAAATTGCATTTTCTTGTTCGGAGTCCGTCTAACACGTTAACTACAATTTAGCGGAAAAATTTTCTTAAATTTCCGGTTTCTTATACACAGAATAAAAGTTCCTTGCATTTTGGAGCCGACGCTGTAAATATTATTAATGTTAATTACAGTAATTCCCAAAGAAATATTGCAGTCGGTGCGATTTCGAATCATACCAGGCTTTCAAAGAGAATCTGTAAAAAATTGGTAAACATATCTTGGTACTGCTACTAATATTGAAACAACAAAAGTAAACACTTAGCTATTCAAATTACTTTAATTCACAACGAAATAAAAATTCCCGTTGATGGGATTCGAACCTAGGGAACCTAAGTTTTAGTCAGACGCTGCTTGTCGCTGCGCTATAAAGGTCACGCGTCACGACAGCAGATCGTGGATGAAGTGCGTGCGATCGTTGCCCATGAAAAGGTGACACAGAGATTCACGACGAGAGCCAGGCACAACACGCGTTTATATTACTACGACTGCACGTATCGCACCATTAATCTGTACTGATTTGGGTTCTTACTTCTTGTAACCTATTATTATATCTTTAAGATTTTTTTTATCAATTTATATTGCCCTGTTTATTATTTGAATATTAATAATTATTCTTTGTGCTAGCTCCTGAAAATCAGGGTTGGATTCCTTTTACCTAGATTGCTTATTCTGAAATCTAATGTTCTGATTTTAATTTTATTACAAGTAAAAAATATGTCAAACAAATTTGAAAATTAAATGACAAATAACAGATCGTTTCATTAGTCATACAACAATATCAAACAGTAAGTAATTCTTTAACAATAAATTCACCTTTTGAGTCTTTATTTTCTTTTAGTGCTTACCCAAATATCTAAACTGGCCCACCTTTAACTCTAACTTATCAATGTCCTCGATGTCCTGCTCCGCTCCGCCTATTACCACAACCGCTTCAGTCCCCAAACACAGCAAACAGCTCCAATGACAGAAAGATGTCCAAACTGACCAGAATCATGAACACAAACTCATACATAGCATGGAACCAAATGCACCCTAGCTGCAACCACCCAACTCCAACACTGCATCCGCCAAATACCTCAAACGAACTGCGTCTACCAGTGGTCCTTACTTGGAATTCTCTCCTAGCACCAACAGCTCGACGTAATCCAAATCAATTGATATACAATATCAAATGTAATTCTCCAATAAACTTCACTTAGTACTTTTCTCTATTTATTCTCCTGTGTAGATTAGTTCTGCTTCCAGTTTAGTATCACTACGCAAATTTAGTCTTACAAATAACCCTTCTTAATCTCCAAACATATTAATTTTAAAATAGGGTTTATTTTATACTTGTCTATTACACCAAATTAATTACAGCCACATTTTTTCACATTTGTTATCTTAATAATCAAAACAAAAAGTCCTTAACGATATCATTTTCTACTTTTAACACTCTATATCATTATTTTTGATTACTACCTACTATTTATAATAATTTATTTTGATTAAGTTTTTGTCATTACCTTACCTATATTACATTATATTTGAATCCACCTGTTTTTCAATTAGCCATATTTTATTGGTGACTATAGCAAAATATTTTATTCAATATGTAATTTTGAGTAATTTAAACAAATTGCAATAGAAAATAACGAACTACAATTTTTTAATTTAAAATGTAGGAGGACTGCTTAAGCTTTACTACATTACTTTTTTAACGTTAGACCATTGTAAGTTTGTACAAGCTTTAAAGTGACTTTAAAATTTCCAAAGTCTTCTCAATTTTGGAAATGTTTGTTTCTTTTGTCAAAATTTAAAATAATCAAACTAAACTTCTTCACCTTCTTGTACTCGGTTTAAGTAATTTATTATCCAGCAGTGCAAAGAGAAAAATTTTAGAAAACTTTATGCAGACAAATAAATAGTTACACATTTGTTAGAAGCGCTATAGGAAGTCACTAAATATACACACTAAAGACAGAAGAAGATAATAGAAACTGACGGACGAGGAGCGTTGAAGTTAACAGATAGTGAAAATCAATGTTAAATGAAAAGACTACAGAAGAGATGAACGTGAGACAATCGCGGAAATACAATAAGACAATGATACTGCAGCAAAACAAATATGTGGAATTACAAAAAAATAAATAAAATCCGGAATCCACCATGATGGATTGGAGAAATTGAAGCTCACATTAAAATATTTAAATAAAAAACAAATGAAAGATACAATGAATATAAGGAACAGTAAACAGTAAAAAATAGTACGAGAATCAAAGCTTACAAATTGGAAATACTATTTTCAAAGACTGCTGTACCGATAAAAAGGAAATAAAAACTATAACTAAAGTTCCCTGAAGGAAAAGACCGAATATAGCATAACGGAATACAACAATTATAGAGGACTCACGTTGCTAAATACCTATTGTTTCAAAGGTATATCAGAAAATTCTTGAACAGAGACTAAAGCAAAACATTAAACCATAGCTAAAACGTCTATAGAGTAGATTGAGGAAGGACAGGGCATTCAAAAACATATATTAACTATTAAACAAATAACAGAAAGATCTGGAAAAACTGGAAGACAAATTTTGTTCCAAAGTCAACAAAAAGGTCAGAAAATGTCACCCTTAAAGAGCGAATTTATTGGTGTCGTCGATTTTATAAATACTTCCGGCAGAAGCATCCTTTGAGTGTGTTTTGTTTTGTGAGTTATATTCACTTATGGTATTTGTTATCACCTAGGCAACGCTTCAATTTCCGCTTAGTAGCGGACTTTTGTGCGATTTAGGAGGTTGGACCGCCATATTTAAATTCATGCTCCCGTTAGTTAAATAGTGTTTGCTTTTAAATGATTAAAAATAGTACCACGATAATTATTTTGATGGCAAATGTATTTATTGTAATTCATTAGTTCATTACTAATCAACTAAATAATGCTTTTCTGGATGTAAAGACCCGACCCATATGAGATAAGAGTCATTTATACGAGCCCATTAGAGATTATTTATTTATGTATAACATCCTGTACAGAACAATTATTATACCCTAACAGTATATATAAAAATATACGAGACTGTACAGGGTGTTATGGAAATGAGTGCAAATATTTTAACATATAATAGAACTCGCTGAACTGAATCACTTCTCCATTTATCATTTCTTTTAAATCGCCATCAAAACTGAGTTAAAATTCAAAACAATTTTACTCTAAAAATGCGTATCCGCCTATGGAATAATATTTTAATTTAATGGCACAAAACACAAAAAAACATTTCTTTGATATGGAAACCAACAAAAACTGCATAGGTACTGATAAAACCTTTAGTTCACATCTGATCAGCAACGTACTTGATCAATTCAGGTAGGTAAGTTATTGACCGCATGTTTTTTGTGCAAGAACTTTGCAGTTTGAATATACTTGTAGTTGCGAACAGATTTTAACTCTGATCAGACACCGGTAGTAGTGAATATGAAATAGACTTACAAAAAATATTCAAGGAACAGAGAAAACCAACTCTATAAGTCAAAGCATCAATGAAAACAATAAGAAATTTAAGTTTGAATTGTGAAACAGATAGTGACAAATTATAACAATGTAGAAATAAAATGAAATGTAATTAATTTAAAGGACAAAAAACATACAGTTTATGGAATAAAAAGATATAAATCACAGTATATGCATATAAATCAGTAAACACAATCATCAAGAAGTAAATCTTCAAACCAAAAATATCTGAATGTTTGAAAGGTGTTCAGAAGTAGAGATGCTACAAGAAAAACATTAATACTAGCTTCAATAAATTATAGAATAATAGAAGAACCGGTAGAGTCGAAACGCATACAGCAATAATTATTCTTCAGGAAGTATAATTATTGTAAATAAAAATAAAGCAGTGCATGATGCACATCGTTAGATTGGTAATTACATTTGATATTTAATGGCAAGATGGCCCTAACTAGGTGCCATTTAAAAAAAGTAACTTTTTCTTAAAAAACATGTTTAGCAATGTTATTATTTTATTAAGGGTTTTTTATTGACCTAATTAATAAAATAGCTGTTATTATGAGTTGAGGTGAAGCCGGAATTGCCCTATTTTAACTATATCTATCGGTCAATCAGAAATCTCTAGAAATGTCTAGTACCTTCATACAAATATTATATTCAAAGCAATTCATAAATAAAGAAGATAGAAGCATGGCCCTAGTCTCCTTCTCAACCGGTATACCTTATTAAGATTTGCTTGCTCACTAATAATACAATTAACATGATATTATTTCCATTATGGTTGACAAGTAAAACTAACAACGAAAATCTAAAAACATGGGGATAAAGTTTAACAGTTTCTTTTAATTGGAAAGTGACAATGAGCCAATTTACTTTCTGTTCATTTATAACGTTACGTAATTAGTGAAGCAACAAAGCCATGTACCAGCGACTAGATGACCTGTAATTAAATAAAGTTTATAAGGCATAAGAACAGCAATAAAGAAATATGTTAGACTGGAATTTAATTAAATAAGGGTGCAGTTTTGGCATACTGATTTTTATATGTGCAGCAGAGGAGAGCGACAATGTGAGAACTTGTGGGCGTTTTTGGAAGTTGTGAAACATTTCTGAAGAGAATTTGCGTTTTATATTTAAAAAATATAATTTAATAAGTGTAAATATGCCGGATCTAATTAATAAGTCAACATTTTAACAGTAACTAGGAACATTATGTAACTTGGCTAGGTGCTAGGGGAGCTTTGGAAATAAAAATAACGCACAGTGTATAATTTTCGATAAAAGGGATTACACACGTACTTGAAATGTAAAAATTAATTAGTAGCATTCAATGGAATAACATTAAATAATTTCCCAATTAAAGTGCTATTTAAAATAAACTGTGTTGTCGTTAATTGGCATATAACAAATAGTGATGTGAACTGCTCGGGGTTCATAAATTTTCTCTATCAGCGAACTAGGTACCTAATTGCTGTGAGCTGGTTGCAGAAAGTGTTTTAAAATGGTTAGACTAGTGGTGTTAATAGAAGATTTCTAGAAATGCTTCTGAAATAAAATATTTATGAGAAATAAATTAAACCATGTAATTAATGCCTAACTAATAATTACCTAAAATAGGTTGGGAGCTGTTGTGTTGAAAGGTTGAGTGAACTGCAAACGTACACTTTATATTAAGTAACTCTACATAACCGATATAGAGTTTTAACGAAAAAAGTAATTTAAAATCTAGAACAACTATAATTGCATGTCTCAACTTGAGTAAAGAATTTCCTGTTTTAAAGAGTAAAGAAAATCCCTTTTATATACCCACATAGAAGATCATTGCACTATCTATACCCAAAGATGGAAAGACAGTGGGTAGGTAGTAGGGTCAGATGGTGCATATGCAAAAATACTCAAACTGATGGACATTAATAGAACTTCAACAATTGCACATATGTAATTAACGTTCACCATTGCGACAACATCAGCAGAATCATAGACAAAAAACTGTGCGAGTTGTCCTGGAATTGTTTCTAAGAATGATTAATCAGAGTATGAAGAGTGCAAAGGAAACCTTGTTGATACATTTTAACTTCAGCAAAGAGTTTGGAACTAAAAAGACGTGACGCAAACAAAAATATTCGGCAAGGTCTACAATAATGTGAAATTTTGGATAATTTATATCTGACTTATCAGGATGTCCGAATACTATCAAACATATGCTGTGGTCAAACTGCCATAGTTAAAGTCGAATACAAAACCTAGGAAATTGTATAAAAATAAAGATAGGGGTTAGGTAAGGCTATATTGTGTTTCCGATACTGTTCCATATATATTTATAAAGCATTTTCAGAAAGTTGCCATTTGATGATTAAGGTGAAATAGTGCTCAGCGGCTAAGCCTGTAGTATAGAAGCTTTTGGAGCTGAAAAACTTGATGTGCAGATGAAACGATTTTACAGTAAACCCAAAGAAATTCTAAACAGCACTAATGAGTACGAACTCAATATTCATGAGAGATTGCAACAGGCGCGTAGGAGCCGCGGGGGCCACGGGGGCCAATGGCCCCCTCAAATAATTTTCAGAGGGGCCTGGCCCCCTCAAAAATATCTTTTTCTAGTTTCATCATAATTTATAATTTTAGGTATTTCTTATAACCACTAACATAAACATATATAAATTTGAAGTGTAATGAAAACCCCCGTCTGTAAATCGCCTTATTTTTTATCGCCGCCGAGTGAGCGATATTAAATTTCACTATTCCAGAAAGCAATCGGTGTGATCGGATACTTTTTAGAACATATAATTGGATAAAGAAAAATCTCCTTATTTAGACCACTGTAAAAGAACCTTTACAGGATTTTTGTAACGGTAATTCATTAACAGGGTAGAATTGAAAAATATTTCTCCTAAAAAGCACCTTGCATAAAAAACGTGAAAATTATGCAAACATTCCACTTTTTGGTAAATAATAAAAAATCTAAAGAAGTTATTAACATTTTCGTTGACCGCTTGTTAATTTCAATAGTAATGAATTATTTTTCCTAAAAAAAGATGGATTAATAGACGTCATTAATACACTGTTTTTGATTAATACACTCTTTTTCATTAATTAACTGTTTTTTAAAAAAGGATGGATTAATAGATTTATTAATACATTGTTTTTGATTAATACACTATTTTTCATTAATTAACTGTTTTTGTGATGTTGACGTTTTGAAGATATTATGCATGGAGATTAGTTGTATTAATCAAATTTTTCGCCACAAAAAAAGATTTTGCGGTCAACGAAAAATTTTTGTAATCAACTCGTTTGTTAATGGGTAATTAATAATCTCAACTATTAAAGACACTAACTCGCTATCGCTCGTTCGTGCTTTAAACAGTTTCGATTATTAATGGCCTTCATTAACACAATTGTTGGTTAAATAACTATTTTATATTATTTTTGCCAATTATAAATCTTTAAAGTCTTCACATAAAACAAAATTAATTTTAATATTTAGTCTTGGTATCTGAAACTTTAAAAATACATATTTTAAAAATTGAAAAATAAATTTTTAGCTAAAGTTTAAAAAATTAGGGGGTTTCTGGCCTTGATATTGTTCACTTAACTAAAAATAAGACATTCTAGAAAAAATATTATTTAAATCTTACTTAATTTCCGAAAAATAGAACTTTTTAGATTTTGAAAATTTGGAAAAACTCCATTTTCTAAATAAGTAAAAATCGCTCGGTATATATGATAGGGGCCAAATAGGTTCTTAGACAAGCACAAATTATTGACGTAAAAAGTTTTTATTTTATCCTATTATGTTATTATGACAATAACTCCTTAGCAACGAGTTGCGTTAAGATGCATTTAACAGCACTAGTGTTGTTAAGAAAAATAACATAACGATACTTTATTAGCATTTAATCACATGTTGCCAGCACTCAAGTGTATTGTCAGTCTATGTCAAATTCGAGATTAGTAGGTTAGGTTTTGTTTGTTATTTGACACAAACTGACGCAAAACTTAACCTGAAAATCTCAAATTTAACATAACCTGAGAGTGCAACCAACAATACAGTATTGAGTTTTTATCTTATTAGTGATATCACCACTCGTTGTTGTAAGTGTTATTAATAATAATTTTTCCTATTTTTTAAAAAGATAAAATAAACCATGTTACGATATACGTACGTAACGTTATCTGCTTTCTACATTACTCCTAACGTCGCTCGTTCATCAAACTATTCTCTCGTAATGCAAAAAGCTTGATAACGTTACTTGCATCGTAAATTACTATTTTGATAAAATCAAAAATAAAAATTTTTCCCATATTATGCCGACTTTTTGGCGGACACTGTAGAGGAGGTAGAACATCTAGTTATAGACGATCTTGTAAACGAATTCGTAGGTGCTTTACCAACTAGAATTTCTGTTTTTGGTACCGGTTCCTAAATGATTCTTAATTGCATTTACTTTTGTATTTGTTTTTTATATACATTATAGTTCTAATCTTTATTTACACCCTTTTTATTTTTTGAAAACTAGTTGTATATTCATTTAAGTTTGCTTATTCATGTGTATTCTTTGCTTATGTGAAAATCTGATAATAAACATTGTT
This sequence comes from Agriotes lineatus, assembly GCA_940337035.1. Taxonomy (NCBI): domain Eukaryota; kingdom Metazoa; phylum Arthropoda; class Insecta; order Coleoptera; family Elateridae; genus Agriotes; species Agriotes lineatus. The sequence goes on along the minus strand of CALNHX010006453.1, from coordinate 64,179 downwards.
CATTGTGTAATTAATTTTTTATGGAACAGTGTTTGTTTTAAATAAAATAGTATTTATTAAGTAACCAGTGACTAAAATATACTATTATAGTATTAAACTAAAAATTGATAATCAGGAAATCAGAAATATTATAGCTCGTATTAATGAATCAAGTTAGAAGCCTTTATTGACATTAGAATGGCCCCCGCAGTCTAGAAAACGCTCCTACGCGCCTGGATTGCAATTCTAAGGTCAATAAGCCATGATGTCTTTTTGTTGTGGCATCACTCCTAACGGCGATGGGATCTCATTATGGCAATCTGTCTTTATTAATTGCTCACCAGGGGAAGATATCCAACCACGCCTGGACACATTACAAGAGGTAGCGACTGCCACCCATGGAAACATTATAATAGGACAAGATTTTAATGCCAAATTCAACATGTGGGATTCGAGAAAAAACGACGAAAGAGGGGAGGAACTTATTACGAACCTTACGCGTACACAGTAAACGAAATGGGGTACCCTCAAACTTACCAATCCACAATAAGTCGTAGCAATATTGATATAACGCTGTACAGTCAAAACCTAGTAAATTCAATCAGAGGCTGGAGGGTGACTGAGAATGAGAACGTCAATGACCATAATCTCACATTATTCAGCATAACCAAAGCTAAGTTTACCAAACCAGAGATAACACTTAGACGCAACCCCACTAATTTCGATAAGGAAGAGCTCAAAGCTCAAGCGACAGACCTACTAAGTGATCTGGAAAGAAGGATATGGGAGCCAACAGAAGCCAACATAGCCAGAGAATCGAGTTCTTTCCAACGGGATAAATAGGATATGCGACCGAGTGCTTCCCATAAGAAAGATCTACAACAACAAACCTGCGATCCACAATGCAAGAAAAAGGTACCAGACGGCAAAGAGATCAGTCAACAGAGCCAACAACGAGACAGATAGCAGGGTACATCGAGAAAGTTAAGCAGCAGAAAAATAAAGGTTCAGAAAGATTATCACGAAGGCGAAAAGAAGCTCGTGGGAAAGTTTTGTCAGGAAAGATCATCTGTGTGAGAAACCATAAGGCGCTACCTACAAGATAGTGGGCAACAAGATACAACTAAAGCAATATAAATCCACACCGACACGATGCACAAAACCTTAACGCACACCATGGAGCATGTTTCCGAACGACAAACTAGAAGAGGACCTGAAAGAACACCGGCGAACTAGTAGAGAAGGAAAGGAACGAGCGGAAGGGGCCTTACGAGCGAATACGTAAGTGACGGAAGAAGACATCAGAGCCGCAGGGCAGCACACCAAAAAAAAACGAAAGCACCCGATTGGGACGCCCTACCAGGACCAATTATCAGAGTCACACTGCACAGGTGGGTAGAGTTACTTGTTCACAACCCCACTCTGATCAAGTATCAGACTGCCTCATTTCGGATTCTGGGGGAGGTAAGAAATCGACATGTTTCAAAACCAAATCAAACCGAACAAGACATACAAACTCAAAAAAGCTAGTCATAGCAACGTATAATATTAAAACCATGCGAACAGAAGAACATCGAGAAGAACTAGAATTAGAACTAAACAAAATTAAATGGGACATCGTAGGACTGTGCGAAACAAGATTGATGGGAGAGAAAAATTCAATACTGAAATCGGGACACGTCTTATACCAGAATAATTCGAACACAGAGTATAAAGACGGTGGAGTAGCATTTTTAATAAATCGGAGTATTAAACACCTGGTGACGAAATTCCAAGCCATATCAGAAAGGGTCATTTATCTCACTCTGAATATAAACAAACGATACACCCTGCAACTCATACATGTATATGCACCAACGTCGGCTTCAGAAGACGAAGATGTAGAGCAATTATATGAAGACATTTCACGTGCTAGAGGACAAGAAAAAACATATTACACTATCATCACAGGAGACTTCAACTCAAAAATAGGAGGCAAACTTTCTGATGATGACGATTTCATTGGAAACTACGGCTTGGGCTCCAGAAATCATAGAGGCGATATGTTGGCACATTTCCTTAGTAACGAAAGGCTCTACTGCCTAAACACTTTCTTTAAAAAACAAAAGCAGAGGAAGTGGACGTGGAAAAGTCCGGACCAAAAAACAAAAAATGAGATCGACTACATTTTGTCAAATGACAAGACAATATGCAGGGACGTATCAGTACTAAATAAATTTAATACAGGTAGTGACCATAGATTAGTCAGAGCAGTCTTAGAAATAAAACCCAAGTTAGAAAGGAAAAAGTTACAACACCAACCAAAGTTCCCTACTATGTTGGAATTGAGTCTGAATCAAGAACAGTATCAGACAGAAATTAAGAAAAGACTGGAACCGAAAGAACAACTAAATATCTTGACCGCAGATGCCCTAAACGAGAAAATAAGAAATGGAATCCAAACATCTGCTAAGAAAATATGTGCCAATAAGAAACATAAAAATGACAAACTGACACAGGAAACTCTTAAGCTAATCGAAGAAAGAAGACAAACAAAAAGAGATGCAGCAAACTTTAAAGAAGTCAATAAAAAGGTCAAGAGTGCGATTAGGAAGGATATAAGAGCCTACAAGAAAAAACAAATCGAAGACGCAATAGAAGACAATAGAAATATGAAGGTACTAAGATCTAGATTGTCACACGGTAAACAAAAAATTATTAAAATACGAAATCAAAATGGCAATATAGTCTCAAATAGAAGAGATATAGCACTATCAATTGAGAACTTTTATACTGAGCTATATTTATCAACCTCACCCACATCCAACCTAGATAACAAGATAATCTTAAATGTGGGTTCTGAAGAAATACCAGAGATTACCAGATTTGAGATCGTTCAGGCCCTGAAGCAACTGAAAAATAAAAAAGCTCCAGGGGAAGATCGTATAACATGCGAAATGTTAAAAATGGGGGGTGAAGTAGTAGAAGAAGCAATCAGGATACTGCTAAACAAATGCTTAATGGAAGGAAAAATACCGAAGGCGTGGAAAAATGCCGAAGTAATTCTTCTATTCAAAAAAGGGGACACATCAAACATCGAAAATTACCGACCCATAAGTCTACTCTCACATACATATAAGTTGCTTACTAAGATTATATCTAACCGTATAACACAAAAACTGGATTTCTACCAGCCAGCAGAGCAAGCAGGTTTTAGGAAGGGATTTATTACCCTAGATCATATTCAGACCATCAGGACACTTATTGAAAAGACCACTGAATACAACACTCCGATTCACCTGGCATTCGTGGACTATCGGAAGGCTTTTGACTCCATCGAAATAAACGCTGTCATCAAAGCACGCAATAACGCGAGAATCGACTCCAGGTATTCGCAGTTGATAAAAAATATGTATGAAGACGCTACGTTACACATAAAGATCGATGAAGACCTTCAGACAAATAAAATAAAAATTGAAAAAGGAGTCCGCCAAGGAGACACATTGTCTCCCAAACTGTTCACATTGGCACTGGAAGATGTCTTCAAACAAATGAACTGGGAGGACAAAGGCATCAATGTTGATGGATGCTTCTTAAACCACCTGAGATTCGCGGATGATGTAGTGTTAATTGCCATAGATGTTGGAGAACTAGAGACTATGCTACAGCAGCTGGATAAGGCGTCCAAGGAGGTAGGCTTAGAGATGAATTTAAATAAAACTAAGTTAATGACAAGCAGCGATAGAATTATCATGATCAACAACCAACCTATAGAGAAAGTAGAAGAGTATATTTATCTGGGTCATACAATTACTGTTAGTAAAGAAAATCAAACGGCAGAAATTAGAAGAAGAGTAAAGATCGCTTGGATAGCATTTGGAAAATTGCAGCACATACTGAAAAACACAGACATCCCCATCAATCTAAAAAAGAAAGTATATGAAACGTGTATACTGCCTGTAGCTACCTATGGGCTAGAAACAGCGACATTCACACAGAGAAGTGCCGAAAAGTTAAGGGTATGTCAGAGAGCCATGGAACGCGCGATGTTAGGAGTAAGCTTAAAAGATAAGATCCGAAATGAAGACATAAGGAACAGAACAAAACTGCCAGATATAATGCAAAGAGTGGCCCAGGCAAAATGGCAATGGGCGGGGCATATAGCGCGACACGAACCGACCCGCTGGACCTCAAAACTGCTGAGATGGAGACCTCGACTCACAAAGAGAAGTGTAGGAAGACCACCAAAGAGATGGAGTGACGATATTCGTACAGTCGCCGGTGGAAATTGGATACAGAAGGCACACGATAGGAATACATGGAGACAAATGAGAGAGACCTATGTTCAACAGTGGACAAATCTGGGTTGATGATGACTGCACTAGTGACTGCTTTACACAAGGATACTTCCCAAACGCCTGGAAAATTGGACAGGTTACCACAACTATAAAGGCACCAGAGAACGACCCATTCGAAATAAAATCATAGATGCCGATCACACTGCTACCAGAATGAGGAAAACTGTTCGCGAGGGTGATCAAAAGCAAAATTCTCAACAGCGTCACCGAAGAAAACCTGCACCATCCACATCAATACGGCTTTAGGAAGGGAAGAGCACCATAGGCGCATCTCTCACCTGATCAGAGGGATCGAAAATACTGACCATAAATATGCCTTGGTCATCTTTGCCGACATCCGCTGGGCTTTCAACAAGGTCCACACATTCATAATAAACAAGCTAGAACAAAAACGGATCCCGCATAAAGTTTTACAAACAATCGAAAGCTGCCTGAATAACAAGAAAGTTAATTACGTAACGACAACAACAATGACTACAAGGAGACTAACCAAAGGCTGCCCCCAAGGCTCAATCCTGGGCCCTTCCCTATGGAACCTTGTAATGGACGAACTGATAGAACTAGAAGGAAAGGGGGAAATCTACATCGCTTATGCCGACGACGTGGCCATGCTCACGACGGCCAAAAATCGGCGAGAGTTGGAAAGAAGGGCCCGTACCACCATAAGGAACCTGGAAAAGTGGACTACGAGCCAAAAACTACAAATCTAAACCACTAAAATTGTGTATAAACTTTTGAAGAGAAATTTGGAAGAAATCCGACAGTATAGATGAACAACACAAACATCGCCAGTGTGACAAGCACTAAATACCTGAGACTCAAAGCTCCAATTCGGGAAGCATATTACAGAAGTTACCAAGAAGGCGAAAACATTAGCTTTAACCCTGCTACGCCACACAAGAACGATATGGGGCAACCCACAGAAGTGCCTAGAGACCACGTACAACCACGCAACGATTCTAGTGATTAATTATGGCGTCGAAATCTTGTGCTATAGAATCGATAAAGCAAGAAACGTAAGACGGTTCAAAGGACTGTACGGCTCGTGCTGCAAGACAATTACCGGGACGTACAAGTCGACCTCAGCAACGGCGGCAGGAGCCCTAACCGGAAAACCACCGCTCCATATGATACTGGAAAAAATATATATAGAGAAGAAACTATAGTGGCAACAAGCGGCCGATTACTACGGCAACAATATATCGAAACAAGAGTACAAGGCCAAGAAGACAAGGAATTAGAGAGATTACTTTGGAAAAATGGAAAGAAGAGCAGCAAAACGAGGAGAAGGGCAGGACAACAAAGGAATTCTTTCCACAATCCACCAGGCGCTACAAAACAGGGAGGGAGGACGCCAAGTGCTTGTAGAGGAGAAATAGACAACCCCACAGGATCTTCAGGAGTACGAGGACCAAAGAAGAATAATGGAGGCCTTGTTGGAAAAATGACCAGTCACAGCAGAAACGCTGGGAGGCATGGCTAACGAGCAAGATTTAATAGCGGAAGCCCTGGCCATCTTCACCACAGCAGAGGCACAAGAAGATGAACAAGGAAAAACGACCCCGATAGGCAAACAGCCAACTAGCAATCCAGGCTGGTCCTTTAGAGTAAAACAACAATAAATACCGAACATGTATTAGTATTACAACTTGAACTTTAAATGTAAATATTATTATTAGTGTTAGTTTAGCGTACACCTTAAGTTAAAAATAAATAATATAATTGGAATACTATATTACTGTAAGAGAATAAAGAGGACGCAGATACCTCTCAAATGTATACTTTTAACAGAAATTTTCAAACTTCTGCTTACCCATGAAATAGACAATTCGGTAAAATTGTGCGGGAACAAGCTCGACTGCAAAACTAACGGGTGTTCATAAACAGTCGTCATCCCAGTTGCTTTGAAAAACAAAATGTTATATCTTTGATTAATTCGTGCAACACAATGAAACGTCATTGAGTACTGTCATAGCGCAGTTTTTCTCAATTATAATAGACATACGTTTTTGAAGTCAAAACCTACTGGGATGACGACTGTTTATGAACACCCTTTAGTTTACAATGTGTAACAATTACAGTAGACGTGTGCCACTCTTAGCATTAATATGGTATCATTAGGTCAAGTTTCAATACACATTGTTTACAAGCAAGGAGTTTTATGCAAGCGTTGTGTATTGCACTTATGCAAATACTAGTAGGTTATTAGATCGAATAGCAAAACACGACAGAATTTAATTGTATATAAAGCTCTTTAATACACTTTTGAACTCTGAAGTATATCCATTTGTAAACAAAAGCTAAAAATATTTTCAGGGGTAGTTAGGCTTGGCTACTCCATTCACATCTTGTCCTACAACTCTTCATCCCTTCACCAAGCATAAACCGCTTCAGTAAAATAACCTGGTCCTATAACTATATACAATTTATGTTTCGAAGTGGCTCCTGAACGAGTGCAAGAAATAATCCACGGAGCTACACAAATCGAAGGCTTGCATAAATTTAAGAAGCACCGCGGACAAGAAATAAATACGCTGGCTATCCTCCTTCAAAGGGTAGTCAGTATTTTTTGTTGTACCTACGGGATGTAAAGTTGGAGCTTAAGAAAAGATATGCCGAAGGAAATCTAAATATTCTAAATGTAGATATATACAAGTACGCTCCACATATGGTTAGATAATAAATATGAATTATTGCAGCAACTATTCGAAGAAAAAGGGACGATAGAAGAAGTGCTGAACTCCCAAAGATATTCTAGGCCCAGACTGGTATAGAATGTCATCGAGGGGAATTGAATACAGCAACAGTTTCAAAAATGATTACACTGATACAATAAGATGAACTGTTTTTGTAAAATCACTAAAATTAACTGTTCAAAAATTTAAATACCATGTAACTGACACTTAAAATCTTCTCTATAAAAACATATTTTCGTAATTCAAAGACGATTGGTAGAACTCTTAACATTTCTTTTAATTCTAAGATGAAAATACAACCTGTTCATTTATTAGGAACCAGATAATGCGTTTGCAGAAGTAAAACTAACTTTAAAATAGGAATTGAAATATGCATATAAATATTTTCCTAACGTGTACATATCACCACTACTATATGTATTTCTTTCACTTGCTGTGCTTCATAGGCTAGGCTCTATTTCTACAGATTTAATTAAAATGTAAAACACTGACACAAATCAAGTCACATTACAATAAAACTAGAAGAATTCCATTCAATAAATATAAGAAGTTCTACCAGTGGTAAAAGTCCAATATATGCAAGCATAACGTATGAAACACCGGGTATATATATACAATAAATTAATCATAAATCACATAATATAAGCGTTGCTAAAGTGGCTGAAGCGTCTGCTATTTCACTTCAATGCCATAAAACCTTTACAGAACAATACATAAGAGGAAGCCACCAGAAAGAGACGAGTTTTCTACTGAAAACTGGGGTGGAATTGCACAGATCTTCGGTGCAACCCCCACAGTCTTTGACTTCGTGATTCACAGAAGTTGCTTTACACAGGGGGAGAGAATCCTTGTCCAGTTTAATGTCTTGTTTTACGCTTTCACATCCGTACGTTGCGTTTTCCTTCTGGGTCTTTTTATCTGAAACAGGGTACAAAAATTATTACTGAAGTATAGTAGCAAAATCGTCACGCGTTTTAGAAGTTTATTAACGTCCAAAAAATTTTCAACTTCCTGTAGTTAAAAGGTAATGAACGCTGGAGCTATTTATAAGTTCGCAGAAAAGTGCAATTATATTAGTGTTCTACATAATAATGGCTGATTTCAGGAAAAGGCCTAATTTTGACAAGTCACGGGTTTTTCTAGCACTGTCGAATTTAACGAACGCGATTGCGAAACTTTTGTCAATTTTTTATAGTATTGTTGTGAGGTTCAGAAAAACAATTTAGATCGACGCTTTGATACTCCATTCATGGAACTTTCTTTTATGCTAAGCGTTTTTATTGATCATAGTTACGCTATTATCAGCGATCAGCTGAATGAAGTTGTTGTTGTAATGGTATGTTTTGTATAAACGCGAGCGACTTAACTAGAAAGTGTATTTATTATTCCAATGTTGTTGCTACTAATATGTTAATGCAGTTATTTGCTCTTGTGAGAAACTTGATATATTGCATCTTATTACAATAACTACTTTTTGGAAAAGTAGTGCAATAATTATGCCAAAATCTTATTAACCTAATTCGAGTTGTTTGGGAAACAAATCAAGAAACATGACAAGTTTGTGCCCCTTCTAATTGTATTTTAGTTCTGTGTGCAGCAAATATTCATGTAGCATATAGTGAGTAACTGGTAACGATTTCAAATGGATTAATAAAACTTTCCTAGCTCCTGTGGCTCGAGTTGCATCGGACAGACTAGTCGCTCGATTAACCTAAGACCTCAAAAATATAAATGCGCCTTAACCCCTTACTGTCTTCACAAATAATATTGAAATACGCTAAAACATAAACAGGAAAAATTGAGTTAGCCTGGGCCCCTTCCAGCAAAATTTAATTTATTACCGTAGATCTTCAGCCGGTCAAGCTTCGGCGACTCTAAATGCATTCGACTCGAACGACTAACCAGAGTTACGTATCATATCTACCTTCTCTCTTGGAGAATATGTAACTCTGTCGATGGTGGTGCTATCTGGGGTATTAAAAATTACTTGGACTGAAATAGATGCATACAGACAATTAAGAAAATTACAATAGAAATACAAATAGAAACTTTTAGAAGTTATTATGCAATAATCAATTAGAAGAAAACGAAATGTGGATACCTAGTTCGACTGGAAAGCTACCTCTCTGAAAGTCCTTAAACCAACGATTACTAGGCTAAACTAGCTAAAACCCTAATCAACCTCTGTTAGCCAGCGACGTCAGAAGTTTTATGTACTTATTTACCTACATAACAATAATATTTTTAATGCTACCTATCTGTAACGCTCGGTCTAAGAAGTGGATCTAAAGAAACAATTTTTGAACTTCTGTACTGATAACAATTTCGCCATCATGAACAGTCACTACACGAACCAAATAGATTGTAGTCTACTTCAAAAAAGCTGGATATCAACCAATGGAAAGTAGACACCAGAAGCTGTGGAAACTTGAATCATTGGGAAAAGAAGAGAAGAACAAACATCTGTAGCTGAACGAATTGTGTCAAAAAGTAGAAAGATTCTCTAACGCTAATGAAATACACGATTTATCTCGGAGAATAACAAAAGCAACTAAAGAAATCAAGCCGAAATCATAAAAAAATATAAAGACTGTACCTAACGCAGGAGTTATTACCAATATAGCGGATACAATGGATTCATGATAAAGACTATGACCAGACAACCGAACCACTCAGCCGATAAAATCAATACAGCAAAACATTGCGAAAATCAAAATTAAACAGAAGCCCAGAGAAAGACGAAATTAGCGGAGATGCGTTAAAACAACCACTAGGAGTAGCCGATAACCTAGGAACAGGCGGGGTTGTGAGTGGAAGAGAACTGCAGACCAAATTTATAATGTCCAACAAATAATCGAGAAGACGAAAGAATTTGGAGTACCAGCCTATCTGTGCTTCCTAGATTATAGCAAATATTTCGCCTGTGCGAACTGGTCCAAACTATGGACAGTGTTAGTAGATATGGGTACGCCCAAACATCTTCTCCTGCCTTTAAACCATTTATATGATGCAGTGATTCGGATCTGGAAAAACCACCTGCCACGAGACATATCTAAGGCCACATTATCGCTATCCGACCTACAGCATATTGGATAACGCAAGGTCAGGCTTGCTTTACTGTCTGCATTCGCGTCCTTAACCCTCAGGTGCTTAGAAAATTAAAGGAAGAAACTCAATTATTTTACTGGTTCAACTCAGAACTCCCAGGATCGAAAAAATTTAATAAGGTGTTTACCAATATATTAATCCAATACCATTTATTTGGTGTATTATTTTAAATGTGTCTATTTAAACGATCATGCTCGAATTAAGTAATTATTTTGAACATTTTGATTTCACTTAACGGTGTTTATTATTGTTGCTTTATTGAAGATTTGTGTATAACTAAGCAACCTTTGTTGCGTATAAATTTGATCAGTATGTGTATTTTCTTGAATTCATAAAACGTAGTTCATTGGACTGTGGTGATGGTAGACAGATTTTTGGTTCATATAGCGCCAAGGCGTTAAGCGAATACATTTTTTAGAGAAGCATACATTTTGTATAGTTATGAATGCCCTTCGTTATGCAAAGGTCTTTGTGATAATCATTGCATCCAAGGATTACGTTTAAGAATATAATTTTTGGAGTGCGTTTTTTAAAAGGGGTTGCTAGTGTTAAACACACAGATCAATTGGTCCATCTGAAAAGTCTTCTTTTTTATTACTTCCAGCCCGAAATCATTCCCGTATTACTTCGAGGTGGTGGCTGCCTTTCCATGCATGTTTTCTTATTTCGTATACTCCCTTCTGTATCTCTTCCTCTTTATCTTTGTCGTTGTAAATTTTTTTCATCGGTATCTTTTACCATCATTATATTTCTTATACCGTTGGCTACAGCGGTTCACTTTTATTTGCTTTCGATCATTAACGCCATGACGTTCTCAAGTGTTATTATGTCTCCAGTTCTTTCACTTAACGCTTTCCTTTCTTCTGACCATCTTGTACAGTAGAAGACGATGTGCTCTCTATTATTTGTTTCCTGGCAGTACCAGCATCCTTCGTCTGGCATCCATGGCCCGTTAGAAATTGTGTTAGGTGGAAATCCACTTCTTCGTTTCCCCAACTGTCTCAACTCTCATTGGCCTGAGTATCTTCGTTGCTACCTCTAATGTGCAATCTCTTAATTTTGTTTTCTTATCTGCCGTAGATATATGCTTCTTCTTCCACCATCAGGTCGATCGGTATCGTCGCGGTTACGACCTCTACCTTGTATTTTTGCTAGCATCTTTTGATATTTTTAGTATTTTAGCGCCCTTTTCAAGCGTATAGTATTGCAGAGTATATAAAGTAGGCCAACGCCCACTTTATTGCTCCTTGCTCCTTCTTGCTTAGACATAGTTCTCGCTAGCTGTTGTTGTGTACATTTTCTATGGCAAATTTCGTTTTTTTTTTTGGAGTGCCTGAGAAAACTCCTTTGATTGTTTTATTTGCTTATATAACCCCGTACACTATTTTACCTCATATTTTTGTTGTAACAACCTGTATTTGTTAATATAATAATTTAACTTTTTATTTTTACAAACGCCGTTTAATTTTCTTAATTATAATAAACTCACTGAACTCATTGAAAAGTTCAGCGTAAAGTTGGATTACCATTGCTGCAACTACGATATTTTTACCTGTGCGCCTTATAAAGTATGCTTAGCAAAAATTCAAATTAAAAAATCGTGCGTACTTACCAAGTTCTATTTTATGGAAGCAGAATGGAGTATATCCAGTAACAGCTTTTCCACATGTTATGTTCTTTCGAGATTTCGATTCAGTTTTACACTCTTCGACTTTGTCGGAGCTGCAGCTGTAGCAGTTCAATGCATAACCTTAAACAGAAGTTTTTATAGTACTACAAATAACCTTTTGTAATGAATAGATACAGTAAGAAAGGTTAAATATCAATATTTTACCACAAGTTACGTAACTATATATTTTCATTAATTCTGTTATAAATGCATTATTCGTCAGGTCTTTTCCAGTTTTTAAACTAAAATTCTTTTTTTTAAGAATTCAATACAGAAATCACTGTCAACACTATTTTTGCATAACGTTAAGAGAAGAATAACCTGTACGTGTATATATTGGACTCAAGTGATCTAGGAATTTACTCGTCGCAAATTTACCATAGACTCACGGTCTCGAGTGTCAGTGTCAGTGTCACAGTCACAATACGTTATATTTACTGTTGCGACAAGTTTGACGCAACATACATTCTAAGCAGAGCAGTGGATAAAGCAAACTTAATACTAGTCGGTCAAGTTGCTATATTAGAAATAATAATTGATCGAACAATCTCGTATTACGTTTCTGCTTTAGCAGAAAACCGTTTAGCATTATCAAATGTTGTTATATATGTTATCTGGGTATAAAAAGCTACTGCTTGATAATTGTTTGCTTACACTAAGAGACGCAGCAAATTCAAACGCAGCGACCCCTGCTTGTGTTGTCATGTTTTATTTGAGTATTAATATTTAATTGGCACCAACTGTAGGCTCCCCTAGGAATGCCAGCTAGGAAACACATCGCTCAGAAAAAAAACTCTGAAACAAGAGCCAGCTGTTGTGCTTTCGTAATTACAATCAAGTTCACATGCGGCTGTTTCCAGTCTTTGACGTTCAGTATGTTTGTTCAAAAATTCAAACCTTTGTGAAAAGGTGAATAATCCCTCATGTGGCGTTTCCCATATTCGAATAGTTAAGCGGGGCAAAGGGTTATTAATTGCTCTAACCTTGTAGATATGAAAACTCTTATTATATTTTCAAAGTTCAACGCATCGTAAAACGGAAAAATTATAGCAGTTAGAATGCCAACGCCGTTGTAATGATTTATTATTAAAATGAAGGCGATCGATTCAGTCCAAAATTGTTGTATTTATGAGCTGTGGACAATTTGAAATCTTACAATTCAAAAATTTTATAAATGGATTACAGAAGAATTTCTAATTAAATCGATATGGCAGCAATACAAAAATGTTACAAATTAAAAAATCTGTGACAGGATTTACCCAGAACTTCCCTCGCCCGAATTAGATCAAATTGCAAATTTAAAAAATGGATCCCGCTGGGGTTTGAACCCGCCGCAGCTGCATAGCGATCGTAACCGCATCTCCGCAGCGGATGTAACTGCAGCGAAATTCCAACTGCGCTATCAAGCCTTATAGATATAAGTGCGGCGCGCGCCTCTCTTGAACAGAACGGGCTTATTGTTGAAACGTTTTTACTTTTTTGTGACATTATCCTGTATCGATTGAGTCTTATTTCCGGCAAATGTAAAGCCTGGCCTATGTGAAAGTTGTTACTTCTCTCTATTTCAAAATTAACCCAAAGGTAAACAATTTTTTTTTAGGTGTTCGCCCTGTATATATTTATATGGAATTGTAGCGGTTTCATGCGAGGTAGATATATACAGTGGGCAAAAAAAAAACCGGTACAATATTTAAATATTCGTATTTTCAGTAGAATTTTTTGTATAACTTTGTTTAAACACGCACAACTATGAATTACCATTGTCACTTTGTAGTAAAATTGCTTCACTTCTATATCTACTTCTATATTTATAAATATTGAGCTTTTCGATGATACAATAGTCATTTGAAAATATTAATGACTTACGAGGCTATAAAATCTGTACCGTTTTTTTTGCCCACTGTGTATATCCAAAATATATGCATATGTATGCAAAATATCGTCTTCCTCCGACAAATAGTTTTTGAGCTATACTGCCAACAGACAGACAGTCAGATAGACAGGCAGACAGACAGACATACGAAATTAATAAAACCTCTTTTTCGTCATCTAGGGTCCCTGAAACGTAAAGATCTGAAGAAATCTCGGAAGGTAATTTTTTCATGATTACAATACTTTCTTCGTCTTTCAGGCGAGAGATTATTTTATGCTCAATTGCACTACAAAGTGTATTTAGTAGACTAAATAGTAACAAATATAAATATTTCTAAATTTAAATAACATACTATTCAGTACCCCTTTTCCTAGTTGTATATACAACATAATGATGTGGAGCAAAAAAAAATGATCAAAAATGAAAAGCATAGAGGGAAGTAGTATGCAAAAAGATGGAATATTGATGAAAACGTGAAGTAAAATGGATATAGACACTAACAAATCAGAAAAAAAACAAAAAAAATGAAAGTAAATAAAATATTATTAGATATATAGAAGACCGAAGGTAATTGCGGAATGGACATATAATAAGATACGGATAGGATAAATCCATCACAAGAGTCACCCACTGAAACCTCTTAGGAAGAAAAAAGAAAAAGGCTTAGACGATCACAGCCAGACGAAGTAGCTGATGCTATGGAGAAGAAAACCATGGAGAGTACGGCTGATAGAAACAAGCCAGCGTCATCTGTAGAATTCTACATTATATGTAAACGTTATAATGCAGAATATAAAATCAGCAATATAAAAATTAGAATTCAGAAGGATATATGTAGCATTTGAAAGATGGTTTATTAAATGTGTAAAAGGGGATATAGAACCAAAAGGGGTACAAACATAGTAGAGATGGAATATTTGCCGAGTGTTGTGAAGTAATAAGAGAAAACAAAACAACAAATGAAGAAATACCTATGCAATAAGGGGGAAGCAACTAAAGTTGTTTTTACATATTATAGAAAGGACGAAATTATTGTGGTGCGTACACCTAAGAAGAAAACGAGGAGCTAATTAAATTAAGCGTCACCCATTGAAGTTCGCTTCTAAGAAAGAAAAAATAAAACGGTCTAAACAATCATGGCGAGATGAAATACACACGGGTATCGGGAAGAGGAACCTACAAATGGAATTCTAAAAGCAAAGGGTGTCTATCAGTATAGGAACGACACGAAAGAACAAATCCTCAAAAGACCTGTATAGAAGAGAAGAAGTTTTGAACACGCTGACAAACAGGATAAACTCATCACTGAATATGTCCAATTAAACAAGGAAAACTCTCATCCCACACAATGGCATCAAACAGTAATTCTTAGGTTAAAAATGGGAAATTTCCTAGAACCAGACCATATATCGAGAAATAAATATGGAGGGACCATACTCGACCTGTACTACCCTTGCCAAAAAAACCAACAGCAGAAATAATGCGCAATACTAATAAAAAACAAGACAAAGACAAACTTGGAAAACTATTGTGGTATATCTCTACTCAATAGAAACGTAATTTTTTCTTCAAACATTATATGGTATATACTTGTGCAAAGGTTAGGTGTATGGTGTATGCGAGAATCAGTATGATTTTTACCGAAGCAGATCGTCAATTTACCCGATCTTCTCCATGAAGCAAATCTCTGAGCGAACAATATCCTGTGGGGACCTGATCGTCATATGTCAGCAAGAGGGTCGCTTTCAGTCGACACGGGTCGCAAGAATATGACAAGCTCTGATGACGTAATGTCCAAACTCGTTCAATGAACGCAAACATTAGCAATTAACACGCCTTAGTAAACTGGGGGGGGGGGGGGGTCGCCTCGCCTTACCGGGCACACGCCAGATGGCCTAGTCCCTCAATAAAAGAATTGTGACGTTAAAAGTTCACCAAATTGGTGTTGACACCCACTATATCCTAATTGTTTCCATGGACGTAAGTGTAAGCAGCAGCAAAAATATTAAAGATAAAAGAGAATGGATATCATTCCATACAAGTTTAATGGAATGCAGATCCAGCTATACCTCAGAATTGTTAGAACCTGTAAATGACCTTAAAACTTTCGAAATGCAGAATATAAAACGTAAAATAAGCAATGTGGCATACACGTGTACAATATGGCAAATAAAAGTGAAAGATGCAATGTCTAACAGTTATGTAGAATTTGGTGTTGAAATTCACATCTTCTACGCCTTTCAGGTGTGACGGATGATATTCAATGTAAAATATCTGTTCACTGTTCAATCATGAATTTTAGATTGAAGAATGCTCCCGTAAAAATGCAAATCTACTTGAAGCCATCATCAAGTACGTCTTAATATAACAATATTTTATGTTAATCTTACTTAATAAAATGTAGGGTACACATGATTACGTGTAACGTCCATAAATGACCCTACATAATGTCTACAAAAGAAGCGCAGGGAATCATGCAAAGTGAAAACTTCATATCGGAAATATGTGCAGCCCAACAACCGGGTAACTAATTTTGGATGTAACGCTACGCGCAAGTGACTAGTGTCATAAATTCAATGTTTAGCGTCACGAGTTGCCAATTGCATTCGCAATACCACTGAAAAAAGCACGGAATATAACATTCATATCTCGACAATCTTACGCCATCTGTGAAGTGCGGGGGATCCGATAGCAAACAGCAAGTAGCTGCCAAAATCTTTTTGGGGCAAAATCGGCTGCGGAAAAATTGATGCAATTCCATTGACCACCCGTAGATGAGGAGTGGTAGATGAGGAGTCGGGTAATAAAACCATCGGATGACGCAATATGATCGAACACATAATACTTTTGCCGAGACGATATTTGGTTAATAAAGCAATTCCAATTCCCCGGCTCCTACAACGGAGCATAATGCCTAATTGCACTTTCGAGAGGGTACATCCAGCTAGAGACACCTAATAAACTCTTCGTTGGCGCATCTGACGAGAGGCTATTTAAACACAGACAGGGAAGCGCCGAGTATCAGGTTATTTTAGTCATTCATTCGGTTTACGACTGTCGGAATTTCCATGTCTGTAAGTCATCTGGCACGTATCGAACTCATGTCACTTTTAATTCCCCATTTTGACGAACTCAAGAAACAAAATTCTCGCATGTACATGTAATTATATATGTAATCTTTTCATAAGCAATAGAGGAGCTCTACCAAGGGTAAATGTAAACAATAACCTCACCTCACCATAAGCCTGAAGGGCCAAACATTGAGGACACTTATAAATGACGCATATAAGAATATGTCCGAATAACAATTTGGTTTCCGAGATGGAATGAGTAGAACCGAGCATGCTAATAGTATTGGAAAAAACCCAAGACCTGATAAAGATATCTTTCTTTTCTTTGCCCATTACGAGAAGTCTTTTGGCAAGGTATAGCATGAAAAGATTTTCGAAATACTCACCGCCTCGCAAATATATGGAACGGATACGCGCTTTATAATAAATTTACATAAAGATAGTTATTGAGAACTACACTACAGTTAACATACCAAAAACAAATACATATTGAAAACCAAACGAAATTGTGTAACGCAAAACAAATATGGCATCAGAAGATTAGAAGAAAACTCAACAGAATTTCTATGCAAACTTAGATTAGCAGAGAAAGCTATCCATTAAGCCGCCACGAAAGCGTTAGGGGAAGAAACTGAAGGAATACGATGGAAAATTGTCGGTGCAACGACGAAGTAAAAGCAGAATTGTAAGGAAGTAAATACAACTATAGCGAACAGTACAAGCAAACAGGTTTAGAAAACTATAAAGGCCCTCGGAAGGAATACTGGAAACCTATGGCACTCGATGACTGGAAAAAGTACTATGAGAGCATTTGACCAAAGATAGGAAAAAGTAGATTGCAGAGTCACAGGAACCAAGAGAGGCAGAAGCAAGAAAAAGCACCCAGAAATGTTTCAAGTGGCGATCAAAAAATTACGTCTAGTATTATCTAAAACTGAAAATTGACGATCTCCTGTCTCTGCAGGCATTCCAACGAAATTAACTAACCATGCCTAGTTGATTGCCTTAGAAATGTTAACGACAATTTGCTTATATTAGATCAATATACAAAAGCAAAGGAAATATGCAAGAGTGCGAACTACAGGGGTATTAGCATAATGTCATCTATTGGAAGATTTGTGGCTGGAGCCTTAAAGATTCTTAAAAAGCAGAGGGAGATAACAGATAGTGAAGAGCAGAGTGGGTTTAAGGAGGGGCGATCTAGCATTGACATTAGTTCTGTATAAAACAAATTATAGAGAAAATAAAAGAGTGAAATATAGAAACAGAAACATCGCATTTGTCGACATCCACAAGACATATGACATCGTACCTATAAAAAACTGTTTCAGGTGTTAAAAATTTTAGATCTGCAGGCTATAGAAAAATTGCATAATTGAAGAGAAAGTGTCATAAAACTTGGGAATAGGGAATGCCTATGTTTCGATTATAAATAGACCAGGCACTAAAGATTTCCCACATTCACTACTGTTGGCTAATGACTAGTTGCTGGTTGCAAAATATTAAGAAGACATGGTATATATGACTAAGAAATTGCTGGAAGCATATAAAGGCTGGGGACTAACCATAAGATTTAATAAAGCTACATACTTGGTAGCAGAAAGAATAGCTGAAGACATAAAATTAGACCAAGGCACTAAATCACAATCGCAGGTTACTGCATTTCTCCAAATAGTGATATTGAAGCATTAGATAACAGTAAGAAGGGATATAAGAATTTTACCAGAATAAATATTAATAACACACGGTAACTTCAATGCCAAATGTGCAGTATGGGGTGCAACACAACAAAACAGAAGAGGTGGCTAGATAAATATAGAGCTAGAGCCAACTTCGTCAGAAGAACTTGCTCAGAAACTATTAAAACCTGGTTAACCAACTGGCGAGTACACGATACGGAAGTGATCCCACAAACATCTTAAGAGATAAGAACGGACAAGCGAGGGGATAAAGAGGAACGGAGAATAACGAAAGAGCAATCGCATGAAAAATAGACGCAACACAATTGGAAGACTTCAGTTACAAGGTGAGAAAAAGTATACAGCAAAAATTGCCACTAGAGCACTTCCACAACAGCAAGAGCTTGCCATATCGCAAAAAAAGTAAACAGTGCAAGTGCCAGTATACCATTATTCTTGTATACTCAGGAAATGGCACTGATTCAGAAACAATGATTGGTAAAAATAAGGAGTATGGCAATTATAAATTAAAAACAATCCTAAAAAGAAAATATTGAAGGAAAGGGTAGAAGGATTATGCGACCAGGGGTACGAAATAGTTTGCAATACGTAAATTAAAGAAATTCCAAAAATGCGGTTGACGGATCAGGATTAAATAAAGAAGGTTGCAAAGCTTTTTCCCAAAGACGACCCGTAGAGTAGAACTATAAACACGAACAGCTCGAAAAAGTAACAAGATTTACAGCTGAAAAAGCTACATACAGTGGCAAAAAAGAATAAAGGTAAAAAAAACCCTGAGCCAGTCACGAAACTTCCCAAAGGAGCTAGAGGCAGAACTATTAAAAGGAAAAACAAACAAATCCAATCAAAATAGCCGCATAAAGACCAATACCTATGCCTCGCAAACACTATGGGAAAATTAATGAAAGCATCAATTTGCAAAAAATTACAAGACGAGATTGGCAATAAAGCAGAACTGAATAATTCCCAATATGGTTTTAGACCCAAAAGCTCTACCGCCGATGCAATGAAACAGCCCTTTTTGATATTGCCGTTTGCTGCTTTAAATCTCCTCTTGAATTCACGCTTGCTCTCTCTTATTATCTGATGGAGCTGGCCTACGGAAACCAGATGGTTATGGCTGCGTTAAGGCATTATTTTTATTTTTCAATTTATATATTTAATTCTGTGTTGTGGGTAAGATAATACCAAGGAAAGTTCTTTTTTAGCACTTAAAGCAGCCAGCGAAAGGTGGTTATATTTTTTTGATAATACATACTATCTTTTATACTTATAAGATATTTAAAGGCCTATAGACAGATTTGGGTTCTATTCCCAAGTTAGAGATTATCTTTTTTACCAGCGTCTGAAAAGCTGCATGTCAGATAGGATGAGTTTTTTCTGATTAATACCTACTCAGCTCTAATAACTGTATGTGATTGTGTTCACTAATATTATTAAATGCGTAAATTTCAATAACTCCTTTTCACTATTTAACTTTATTTATTTTATTCTTCTTTAGCCTAACGTATCTCTTGCATAATTTTTAACATGCAACCTTCTGGGTCTCACTGCAGTTAGCGCCTCAGTTTAAGATTTATGAGCCTACTTTGATCAAATTGTACTATTTAATCACAGGCTTTTTTAAATTGACGATTCTAGTTCAATGCTTACGCTAGGACGCTATTTACCTTAATTTTGATATTACATTCAACTGTGTTCAAAGAATTTAGGAGTTAAAACCTCGTTATTAGCTCCTACTGCTGGTATATTATGTTTCATATGACCTACCGATATCTGCTCGTTTTTTTAAATATAGGTTAGTGTAAACTAAATGACGTACATGATAAGTGAGTTTTATTTCAATTGTGAGTTAGGTTGGTTTCGTCCTGGTTGACGACTGGCGCCCTTTTGTAGTTTGCTTCTGTTTACATTTATTTAATAACCTTAAGAATTATCAGCTGATACTCATGGCAACAAATTGCCGAGAGTTTGACCTAGTTGGGATTGTAATCGCCTCTTTTTAAAGGGCAATACAGCAATAGACTACACAAAAACCATAGCAAAACAAGTAAACAGTACATATACCTGCATACTAATTACCATAGACTTGAACTTTGTTTAAACAGTCAGAAATTTCAAGGAAAAGGGATATCTGAACACCTCATAAATATTAGATGCAGATCTGTCTAGAAAATCCCAACTATTAAAAGGTGACAATATGAAACAATGATGACTTTGTTTCGACCAATCATAGCCATAGTTACGATAACTACATAGTTCCAAGTACTACATGCTTATTTGAAATTATGCACCTAATGACGATGAAAATGCAGAGCTAAAAAACCAGTACATGGAACCATCAGTGGTTTGTTTAACCTGAAACCGGTAAAAAATAAATACCGTATTAAGGTAACCATGGAGAGGAAACACGGAATAATAACGGTGAAAGATTGATAGATATGTGTGAACCACACAAATTAAAAATAAGGAATGGATATTTCAGCCATAAGAATATATCTAGATCTACATGAAGAGAAACAGCACGAAATCGGAAATCAGTTATTGACTACCTAATTGTTAAACAACCAACAAAGATGAAACTATTGAATTCTGGAGCCGAATTATTGAAGTGACTACTACCTAGTCAAAGCTAAGATCTTCTTACCATTAATAAAAACTGTAGAATAACCTAGATAAGACAGTCATACAATAGAATTAAATGAAAATATACTCGTGGATATACAGGGGCCGGCAACGATGGGGGTAGAAGATATTTCTAAACATTTATAGCTTTAGAAAAATGTTACATAAATAGCGTGTATATGTGGCAGGCATTTCGCATTATCCGCCTTTGTGTAAAATGTCTAGTCATTTTGAAAACCACCTGCATTTTGAAGTCATATTGACTGTTTTGAAATTTGACGGCTGAATTTCAGCCATTTTACAAAATGCCATGCTGCTACTAGGCAAAATGAACATATGATTATTCAATATGACTAAATGTGTAGTCAATTTCTAAATTTATGAAATACGAGTATAATAAAAAAATATTAGAGATTCAATTTGGTCAAAATATCAGTCATTCACTACCATTATTAATACTACAAAGTAAAGAGATCTTCTTGAAACACTTGTAAAGTAAGAAAATTGCAAAAAAAAGATATTTAAATAATACAAAGCAAGAATTCTTTGTTAAAACTAAACCCCGGATACAACACTTAAATCAGCATGGACTGTGAAACATCCTTACACGCAAAGGATTTATTTAATAACATGCCTTTATTTCTGCAAGATGAACTATTATGGCATTCTGAATTACACATGAGTCCGCCAGTTACGTATTTACAACTGCTACGTAGTTAAAGATAAGCTTGTATCCTGCCTACATGCAAGCTGTCTCTAGATAACGCTCTTCGGAATGCAAGTTGCTAGAGACTTACTTTCTTCAGTGATAAAAGACTTTATGTTTCAATTGCTGTTTGTAGCTTAGTTTTGGTTTGGTATTCAGGTCAGCTTGTCCTGATTCGATGTCAATACCAGAGCTTCGACGTATTTATATGTAACGTGTTTGTGAGTGTTGGATAAATGCTTTTGAAGAACACACATCCTCGTCAAACAAATATGAATCGCGTTTCTTAAATAAGCGTTTTTCTTTGTGTCACGCTTGTTTTTTATGATTTGTAAAAGTTGTATATCCCTGTCCTCCAAATTTGGGTTGATAAGGAACGACTTGTTTCAATTTTAATATATTTTTTTAAATAAGTTCTAATAGAGCGGCCCCAGATTGTTGAATCTCACCAAGACGTAACCAATTTTTACTTCCTTTTATAATAAAAGAAGTATTGGATTCACCTCAAAAATTCGAAATTAAGTTTACAACAAATCTTCACGTCTTAAAGTCCCCTGAACCCAAAAAAAATGTTTTTGTGCCTTGGTCTGTCTGCCAGCCTGTGTGTATGTCTGTGTCTGTGTGTCTGTGTGTGAACAGAATATGTCAAAACGAAAAGAAATATAACTTTGAAGCTTCATATTACATAGGTTTTGCGTAGTATCTAGCTGCGACAGCAACCTTTTGAGAAAATCGCATAACCGGACGTATGGTGTTTACTCTTGCTAATTTTCAGCTTTTTTCGATTTTCTCAAAAACGGCACTAACGATTTTTTTCAAACGTTACACTTTTATTACATTTTTAATGTGTATTGATGTGAGAGAGGTAATTTTCCAGTGGAATACCTCTAAAAAAATTCTTTTTTTTCTTTTTTTTCTTTTTTTTTATTAACTCGTATTTTATAGAATATTATAGAGAAGTAATAAATTTGAAAATATGAAACTTTGGCCATGGATTTTATGTGTAAGTTCGACTAAAACTACCACATTTTGACTGTGATATCACTTCCAGTTATGCCGAGAGTCGATAGACAATTTTGTTATTTTAAAATAGAACACTCGGTATAGTACATTTTTTAAATTATACTTAAAATTTAAGAGAAAATTTGTTTTTTTCAACTAACTATTTTGTACGGTTGCTGTAGAATTTATAACTTGGAAAATTTTTGACAAATGCTTAAAAATTTAAAATTCATTTTTTTGTCTAATTATAAGATCACTGTAAAACGAAGTTGTGTGAGTGTATCACACCAGATTTTTTATTATTCCACTATAGTCTATACACTCTGTTGCTATACTCTCAAACTTTTCCCAAAACATTGTGAACGTCTAGGAGCCCGCGGTCTACTTGTATGTATTGCAACAATAACAGATAATCCAATTTCAATCGTTTTGATTTTCTTGAATGACCTATCATTTTTTCAACTGGTTGTTTTTGTCCTTCATATACTGCCTTTCTTTCTTTATTAATAGTTTTTTCTTGGCTACACAGAAAACATAATTTGCTTTCACTATTGTCACCATATTCAAAGCTAGCCGCATCTAGCCGATACTAACCACTATCACACACACACCGTTACATCTATATAATACCTATAAATATTTTCTAAATTACTGGCATAACAACATGGCGTATCTGGGTTGTACCGGCCATGTTGGCTTAATATAAACGTTTATGGTGCTTGCTTACATTATTCAGAATTTATTTGTTTATTTCGCAAAATGACTGAAATTCAATCGTCACTTTGTAAAGTCATTCATTTTTGTTCCAAACGCCAGAGTTTTGCAATATTTTACAATAAACAAGGAGCTTACTTAACGAGCGTACACTATAAAACCATTTTTATCTACTTGCTCTATTTCGAGCACTCCGGCTACGCCGTCGTGCTCGAAAAGTCGCGCGTGTTTTAAAGACCTTGTTATCCACTCATACTTTAATATACTATTATCTACTTTGATGTCACAATATAGTTATTATAACACCGAAAACAGTGCTACAATGGAGTCCATTACAACACTGTTTTTGGTAACTATTTGTTTTATAAGATTGGTGACATTTGCTTACACATGCTCATAACACGACAAACGTCAGATGTCGAATACATAACCATAATCTTTGAACTGTATTTATTAAATTTATTCTAATCAAATATTACTTTAACTGAAGGTAGCTTTTAACGAATTAATTAAATTATTGTTCTAGGTAAGGCACTATTTGAACAACACACGAACCAAAAAGCTTGCACCAAAATTTAAAGTAATTCAAATGACAGGGCAGCGTAATTGACACTTTGTCCAATAGATGGCGACTGTCAAATTTCACTAAACGATGTCGGCATAATTACGTTCAAAAATCCCTAGCTTTCAATGCAATATTTTGAGTATCTGAAATTTAGAATTTCTATAAAATCAGCAACTCAAAGTAGATAAAATAGTATATTATACTCATTTAATAAGAGGCATTGTAGCACTTGTTCCATTGAAGCACTCCTCGCTACGCTCGTCGTGCCCCAAACCCACGCGTGCTACAATGGACCCTCTTATGAAACTCGTATAATAATATACTATTGTTATGGACAAGGTCCAAGTACCTTAGAGACATTAAGCAGAAAAAAATTAATAATGAATTTTTATAAACGTCAAACATCGAAGACAAACAAACAACACAAATTGTTTGTTTAGGTAATTCCAAGGCACCGCGGAGTTTTGAAAATTGAATTTTCATTTTCATTGATGTATCTTACTCCAGAAAATGGAAAATTGTTAGGATTAGTATGAATGGATGCAGTATCTTTTTCTCTACAAAAAATATATTTACAATTTAGCTCGAAAATAATTAGGTGAGCAAATAAATTAAATATAAAGAATTTACTGTGCAAATCCCTATGGTGCGTCGCGCGTACGTACCAAGGTGATGCACATCACCAAAATAGTTTGAATTATACAAGGTTGCTCAAAAAAGTGTGGCGAATCAAACTTACCTGTTTTTAAATGAGATGCCCTATATTTATGTAGCTTGAAAGTTTTTCATTTAAATACTAAACATTTTGATATAAAGTTGTATGGATCTAACGTCGTCTTGGAGATATTAACGATTTTATGCAAAAAATGCTGAACTTCAGGCTGCTGTTGTAAGCGACAGAAAACAACTGAATGAAGGAAAACGTTAGCAAAAATTTATGTTTTCGTGGATTATCTTTCGAATGTAAAACCATGGCTCTGAGTATTAATGCTATACAGGGTGCTGAACATTTGCAAATTTAATCATTTCGGATTTTTCTGAAATAGAACGCCCTGTATATTTTCATATTTTTGAAAAGTACTTTTAATGAGCTTTCTTTGGATATGTTACTTCATACCTCTAAATTCAACTGTTTTTCAGATATATGTGTTTAAACATAAAAAACAATTTAAGCTTCTTAAAATGCTTAATTTCAAGAGATAACAAACAAACGCCATGCAAATAACAATTTAAACACTTGACCCCTCGAAACAAAACAATACACCAAGTTTAGAAAATATAAATCTAGTCAGTGTTGACACAAAGAATAATAAATTCGAAAAAAAAAACTAGAAATGCAGGAATAAATTAATTCCAGGGTCAAATAAAATGAGATTAAAAAAAACAAACGCGAGTATACCAAAATCCAGTACGTAATTACGTTTATTAACAACTGCATCATAAAGTACTGTTTATGGCATACCTTTACGTCAGCTGTCAATGTCAAAATAAATGCTTGTTAATGTCAAAATTGATTAGTGATGGGCTTATTCGAATGAAAAATAACCGGTTATCCGGTTATTGAAATTACCGGTGTAACTCGGTTTTCGTTCCAAGTATTCGAATGAAAAATAACCTCATCCTAATACGTACTACGTGCCGTATCTCAGCGACCTGCGAGTGATCGAAATTCTGTAAATAATACGTCATTCATAACTCAACCATAAGCAAGGCAGATTGTACTGAAAACACCATTTGGGTGTCTCGCTCTACAGTTTTCTCCCTTGCTTCCTTGCCGGCTGAGGCTCGCGGTCTATCCGTCGTCATATGATATGAACATAAATCATTTTTTTGCCGCCTTTAACCCGGCCCATCGATAAACATAAACGTTTTACCACTGTTTTTTATTGCGATTAGCAAGCAGTCCCGCATATTTCTGTCTTTCTACACTTCGTAATAAATACCTCTTAATTTCCAACACATAACACATAATGTACATATTATGTTTTGGTTATAGATCGGAAAAATGTAGGAGTAATCGAGCTAATGCAGAATAGCTAGTCGTAAAACTCATACACACCATAACCCACGGCGACAGATGCTCCGATCCGCTGTTTAAATGTGTTACGGTATGAAAAGGACTTTACGACACCCACCCAAGGTGAGCATCGCACCACGGAATCAGTCCTGAAAACATGACACACTTGCCCTGAGATCGGTTCGAAATAGGCTAATAGGCCACGGCTGGAACGCTCAGGGAGTCGGGCGTGAGTCACACGATACGTTCTGGGCAAGCGCGCTGTGGCATAATATATACAGGGTATGTCGAAATTATGAGGGCGCCACCAAGCCTGTCGTAACCCGGCTAACCGGGCCTGGACGGTTAGACGGGAGCGAAGCATGCAAAAATACTCCGCCAATAAGATTATTCAAGAGTTGCAAGGTCAAACAACAACTTCGGGATTGCCTTAAGCAAGGATTGTGATTAGGTGTCCATCCGACCACGACTACGCAGCTGTCCCACTCACCTGCACGCTCACAGCTTCCTCGTTCCGTCGTACAATAATTCGTACAATAAAGGGGCGTCTATCTGTAACAGAACATGCACAAACCGAAACAAACAATAGTTCCCTTAACTAACCAATCATATATTTCACTTCGAGATACAATGGGGTAGCAGAATGCGTCGCCCTGTATCTAACCTTACTCTATAATTAAGGGCACCAGCTGGCACGCGCGCTCTAAGCTTAACGACAGATGTTGAACATTAGTGAACAGCAATAATAGGTACAAAGATACACATTGCCTTATGCAAGGGCAGCGACGATTTACATTAGCCTCCACGGCCTGAACTGTCTGCAGTCTGAATGAATACACTAGCGTAGTAATGAATAGGTACAAAGATACACATTGCCTTATGCAAGGGCAGCGACGATTTACATTAGCCTTCACGGCCTGAACTGTCTGCAGTCTGAATGAATACACTAGCGTAGTAATGAGTAGTAATGAGTAACACTCGCGTTCACAGCGGTAATCAGGTTAAAGGCACATACCTTAATGCGTGGGCGGCGAGGGAGCCTGGTACAGCTGAGTTGCGACGAGCTGCAATCGTAGGTGGTAGGTACCTTCGGTGTTACAACGGCGAAAGGGGGTGAATGCATAACCGCCTCAATGGCGACGGGAGACGCGTCAAGACGCGTACAACGGGACGACGAAAATGATGGGGGCCTCACTCGTTCTGCTGAACCAAATCCTCGTAGGTCGAGATGAAGGGGGCACGACCCCTCACTAATAGTAGCAGGAACTGGGCTCCAAAACACCCACGTTACGCCGAAGATCACTCGACAAATTTCGAATCACCACCACCACACACAAGCGCTCTCTGCCACGGGCTCTGGAAGACTCCCTTCAAGGCGAACGCCCGCAACATAACTGCTGAAGCAGCACCCGACGGGAAAACGACTGACGCCCCCGCCACAATGGCGGGAGCGCCGCACGAACTCACATACACTATCCGACCTCTTGTTTTAACGACGGCTCTCGGCTGAATGCCCGAGGGAAGCGTTGGCAAAAGGTCACCTTGGCCGCGTCCCCCACGTGACTAAACCACCACGAATCGCAAGGCGATGAAATGAAACCAACCAATCCGGGCCACGCTGGTATCACGCCGCCACAGCGTGCTAAATGAAACGAACCAATGCGGGCCACGCTGGTATCACGCCGCCACAGCGTGCTATTCAGAATTCAGAAAAACGCCATCAAACGAGAGCTCCAACCGACGACAAATACTGCTTTTGGGGCTAACTATGTGCGAAATCGTGATTCTGGAATTAGGCGATGGAGCCAAATAAAGAGCTAAAAGGGCTTAGCATACGGGCACGCTGCTCTAAAGCCTAGGTGGCTATTTAAAATACCAAAATGACCTAACTAACGGCGTGAAATGCAATTAAGCATCTGAAACAGCAAAATGACTTAACACTCCCCTTACTTGAAAGAGAGTTCCCCGAAGTCTCTTATAAAACAACGAGGCATTTTGCGACGACGTAACGAGAACTCAAACGAAAACGCAACAACGAAAAACGAACGAAACAAAACACAAAAAAAACATTCGATACGATAGAGTGCACCCCCAAAGGGATTACGCACACTGGCCACCAGATAGGGTGCAAAGGTGGGAAGAGAGAAGAGGAAGAAGAAAGACTGGATACGCCAGTAGAAAATACGTAAATTGGGTCACAATCGGGTACAAAATATGGGTCTAAATGGGGTACAAATAAGTCTTACACCTGTGGACACTTCCGACCAACCGTTCCAAAAGAACACAGGGAGGGGGGGGGGTATAGAAATGGAAGTCCAAAGTCCCACCCAAGGGTTACCTGAAGAGGGCACGCTGCGCGTCACGAGATCGGCGCATTGTGTGGATCCCACAACTGGTATGAGTACCCAAGAGAAGAGGATGAACCACCAAAAAAAAAGGAAAATGGTTGTGACAGAAACTGTCAAAAATAGTCATAATCAGTAATAGGAAAAACTCAGTCCACCGAAATCCTCAATCGGTGCCGATGCCGGAGCCAAGTCGACTATTAAACCGCAAAGCGCGAGCTCGAAAGTGACTCAAACACCGAACACCAAAAGAAAATCACGAAGAACCAAGTCTCCAAGGGTGTAGGCGTTCGATGACGCATGCCCAATAAATCCTTTTCAGAACTCCATGCGGCCCAAAGGGACTACCTTACGACGACAGGGTCCGCACGAAACAAAATGACCAGAAACACGCTCTCTTTATGTAATCCCACATAGGTGGTTGAAAATGGCGACGGCCAACGGTACGGTAAAAGAGCGCTAGGCCACGAAAACAACAGGGCATCACTACAAAAAAAAAGTCAAAAACCTTTAAATACTTAAACACTTTACACTTAAGAAACCTCATGCGGACAGCAGGCCATTACCGCCACACAAAGCTCAGAAGCTTCAACGAAACTGTTCACAAAGAACACGATACTTGACAACATGACGTCATCAGACAAAAATGGTACGGTAAATGACAACAAAACGTCAACAAATACGAAGCATTCCGACCAGCGGTAAAGACTCGTTAAATACTAACGGAAAGTGTACAAAACACTACTATGACTGTTAGGGGCGTCCACGAAGAAGTCGGTAAACAAAGTTGGGCGGTACATGATAATAATGAGTATGAGCTAAAGGCCAACGAAAATAACTACACCAAACCAACTAAGAAGATGGCCTGAGGGACGTAATAACCGCACGAGCGAATCTCCCCAAGCACACCAACAACAATCCACAACTGATCAACAAACCAAGACACGGTAATGAAGGTGAAAATGAATTCCAACCTGCTTACCAAAAATCAACTCGGTACAACACCAAACGATAGAGAAAAAAAAACGTCAAAATCGGTAATCATCAACGTCAAAATCGATAAACCTCGCTAACGTGAACGTCAAAATCGATAAACGTCAGTTCGGTACAACAAAAGTGTCAACTTAGCCCAAGGCTAAACAATGTAAGCGACAGGGAATCGAAACTCCCAACTAAGCCTTCGAAAAGACTTAAAAAAACAAGGTCGGTACCTTCACTCAACAACATCTGGTACTAAATCCGACTAATACGGGATAAAAATCTGCACTGAATGCAACGAAACATCTCGGTAGTATGAACTGGCTAAGAAAACAAGAAACGACGGTAAAAATGACGAAAAAGATACTCAAAATATGAAAAGACATGGAAAAACACAAAAAGAAAACTCAAAAAGGCGATAAACAACAAGAAAACACAAAACTACAAATAGAAAATAAGAAAAGACAAGAAAAATCATATAGAAAACAAGAAAAGAAACGTAAAGACAAATGACAACTAAGAAAAAACATATACACGGTCAAGAAAACTAATGAAAATAAACTAAGAACAGGAAAAGACAAGAAAAGACATATAGAAAACAGAAGAAAACAGGAAAAGACAAATAGAAAACAAGAAAAGAAGCTCGGTAAAATATTCTACTAAGAAAAAAAAACGGTTTACCAGTCCATACCACTTCGAAATGACGAGAAAAAAAAACATATGTGACAACAATATAAATGACACAAGGCTACAATGCCTAAAATGCCCCAGAGGCGGGCGCCAAAATTAAGACACACAGCGCAAAAAAAAAAAAAAGGAAACCCCAAAATGAGGTCGAGCGTTGTCGTGCACCAATAGGCTCCAAACGTTGGAATAGCCAAAATCAAGGCACAACGGGTGGCTTAATAAGAAAAACAAACATACAAGGCCTCAGACGTTGGAATAGCCAAAATTAAGACGTACGACGGGTGGGCTTAACGAGACTACTACCGTCCAACAACAACAACAAACAACAAGCCCCACGCGATTGGGCCGCCAAAATTAGCCTGTTACGGTATGAAAAGGACTTTACGACACCCCCCAAGGTGAGCATCGCACCACGGAATCAGTCCTGAAAACATGACACACTTGCCCTGAGATCGGTTCGAAATAGGCTAATAGGCCACGGCTGGAACGCTCAGGGAGTCGGGCGTGAGTCACACGATACGTTCTGGGCAAGCGCGCTGTGGCATAATATATACAGGGTATGTCGAAATTATGAGGGCGCCACCAAGCCTGTCGTAACCCGGCTAACCGGGCCTGGACGGTTAGACGGGAGCGAAGCATGCAAAAATACTCCGCCAATAAGATTATTCAAGAGTTGCAAGGTCAAACAACAACTTCGGGATTGCCTTAAGCAAGGATTGTGATTAGGTGTCCATCCGACCACGACTACGCAGCTGTCCCACTCACCTGCACGCTCACAGCTTCCTCGTTCCGTCGTACAATAATTCGTACAATAAAGGGGCGTCTATCTGTAACAGAACATGCACAAACCGAAACAAACAATAGTTCCCTTAACTAACCAATCATATATTTCACTTCGAGTTACAATGGGGTAGCAGAATGCGTCGCCCTGTATCTAACCTTACTCTATAATTAAGGGCACCAGCTGGCACGCGCGCTCTAAGCTTAACGACAGATGTTGAACATTAGTGAACAGCAATAATAGGTACAAAGATACACATTGCCTTATGCAAGGGCAGCGACGATTTACATTAGCCTCCACGGCCTGAACTGTCTGCAGTCTGAATGAATACACTAGCGTAGTAATGAATAGGTACAAAGATACACATTGCCTTATGCAAGGGCAGCGACGATTTACATTAGCCTTCACGGCCTGAACTGTCTGCAGTCTGAATGAATACACTAGCGTAGTAATGAGTAGTAATGAGTAACACTCGCGTTCACAGCGGTAATCAGGTTAAAGGCACATACCTTAATGCGTGGGCGGCGAGGGAGCCTGGTACAGCTGAGTTGCGACGAGCTGCAATCGTAGGTGGTAGGTACCTTCGGTGTTACAACGGCGAAAGGGGGTGAATGCATAACCGCCTCAATGGCGACGGGAGACGCGTCAAGACGCGTACAACGGGACGACGAAAATGATGGGGGCCTCACTCGTTCTGCTGAACCAAATCCTCGTAGGTCGAGATGAAGGGGGCACGACCCCTCACTAATAGTAGCAGGAACTGGGCTCCAAAACACCCACGTTACGCCGAAGATCACTCGACAAATTTCGAATCACCACCACCACACACAAGCGCTCTCTGCCACGGGCTCTGGAAGACTCCCTTCAAGGCGAAAACGCCCGCAACATAACTGCTGAAGCAGCACCCGACGGGAAAACGACTGACGCCCCCGCCACAATGGCGGGAGCGCCGCACGAACTCACATACACTATCCGACCTCTTGTTTTAACGACGGCTCTCGGCTGAATGCCCGAGGGAAGCGTTGGCAAAAGGTCACCTTGGCCGCGTCCCCCACGTGACTAAACCACCACGAATCGCAAGGCGATGAAATGAAACCAACCAATCCGGGCCACGCTGGTATCACGCCGCCACAGCGTGCTAAATGAAACGAACCAATGCGGGCCACGCTGGTATCACGCCGCCACAGCGTGCTATTCAGAATTCAGAAAAACGCCATCAAACGAGAGCTCCAACCGACGACAA
Source organism: Agriotes lineatus (assembly GCA_940337035.1). Taxonomy (NCBI): domain Eukaryota; kingdom Metazoa; phylum Arthropoda; class Insecta; order Coleoptera; family Elateridae; genus Agriotes; species Agriotes lineatus. Next base: position 32,083 of record CALNHX010006453.1, on the reverse strand, counting down.
ATACTGCTTTTGGGGCTAACTATGTGCGAAATCGTGATTCTGGAATTAGGCGATGGAGCCAAATAAAGAGCTAAAAGGGCTTAGCATACGGGCACGCTGCTCTAAAGCCTAGGTGGCTATTTAAAATACCAAAATGACCTAACTAACGGCGTGAAATGCAATTAAGCATCTGAAACAGCAAAATGACTTAACAAATGTTTATTTAAATTAAAACTTTTTGGTACTTTTTTTTTAATAAAAACCGGTTTACGATCTAAGTCTAAAAATTAGCAAAATTTTAAGCTATCATACAATTTAATCGGTCCAGTATCTTCGGAGGAGATAGCGAACAAACATAGAAAGAAAGAATGAGAGCAACGATTTTGTGTGCTTAGGCAGATAAAGTACGCAAAAGTTGCTATTTTATCTGCTTACGCAGATAAAGTGACACTTTTACCTTGTCAATAAAGACAAATAAGTTGTCACTTTTGTGACTTTTGCGAATAAAAATCATTTATACAATTATTATAATTAACGATTAACTGAGTTCCTCTGCTATCTGCAAGTTACGATGCCGATGCAGATGACTCTGAACCGCGTAACCGGCAAACCGGCGAAATCTAAACGAATCGAGAGCCAAAATGTATTCGAATGATTATTCAAATAATCATTTGGTTATTAATATCATTCTAATGCAAATAATTCGGTTATGAAAATTGTCCGGTTATGCCCATTACGAAAATAGATACTTGTAAATATCTATCAAGGCACTCTAATCTAATTTTTTCGGTCATAGAGTAGATGTCAAATTTACAAACTCGATTCTTTTCGATTTTAGCAGTCGAACATAAAGCTTTGTCATTATAGTTTATGGAGATAAATTATGTCAATAAAATTTTGAAAATATGTGTTATATTATTAATGCATGATTTTCACTATTGGAATAATAAAAAATCAATAAGTCGTAACATCTTTTAAAAATTACAAGATGTTTCGCAACGTATGGTTGCATAATCAGTTGTTATTAAAAATATATAATTTAAAAATTGGGTTTACAGTTATATGGATATTATATAGTTGAAAAATTTGACATTGTGTTTTTATATTAAAAATGAAAAATTTTATATGGGTAATTTGTTGATTAATTTAATTTATTTTAATAAATGATAGAAAATGCACCCCTAAAGGGGTGAACACTGTGCAAAGAAAATTTTTAATATAACGTTAACATTCGGTATAAGCATAGTGGAATGCAGAAAGTAAGACTCATGTATTAATAAAATAACACATATTTTCAAAATTTTATTGACTTAATTTATCTCCATAAACTATAATGTCAATTTTCACAACTTAAAATAAAGCTTTGTATACAAGTGGTACTCATTTATTAAACTCGCTCGCAAAACTCGCTGGGCTATAAAATAGACTCGTCAAATAAAGTCCTACGTTATATACTTGTTATATAATGCGCAATTCACAGTTATACAGTGGGCTAAAATGTCATTTTAACCAAAAAACTACTGACAATCTACTGACACTGCCATTTGCAAATATAACTTGTTTAAATGGACTACTCTCTGTATTTCTGAAAAGTACTTTTAATGAGCTTTTTTCTGATATCTCGTTTCGTAGCCCTAAAGTCGATCGCTTTTCAGATTTAATTTTCTCCCGTTTTTTTAGTTTTTTTTTGCATTTGATCTTTCTGGTTTCAATAGTGCATGGATTTATATTTTCTAAATCTGATTTTTTTGTGGTGGGACAGAGATCTACCATTTTACACTCGAAAGGTAGTAGCATGCTTTTTTGGTAACGTTTTCCTTCATTCAATTGTTTTCTGTTATTTACAGCAGCCGCCTGACGTTCAGCATTTTTTGCAAAAAATCGTTAATGTCTCGAAAACAGTTGACGTTAAACTCATACAACTTGATATCAAAAGTATTGGTATTTTAATGTAAAACTTTCAAGCTACATTAAAAAAAAGTTTGATTCGCCCCACTTTTTTCAGCCACCCTGTATAATCGAAATATTTTAGTAATGTGCACCACTTTGGTACCTACAACCTGTATAATCGCAATATTTATATAATTCTCATAGTTTAAAAAATATCTATATAACAAACGACTTCCGGAATTGGACCGTGTCATTATTGAACTCGAAGAACTCATGTTCCGCCCATTTTTCATAAAGGGCTTTATCAGGAGGAAAAGCAAAACAGCACGGTAACTCAACGTGTAAACCACGCCAGAGGCGAAACTCTTCTAACGATCGGAAGGAGAAAGGCGAGAAGCCCCTTGGGTTCTTCGGCCTCAATAATGACACTTTCCAATCCCGGAAGTCATTTGTTACTTAATGACAATGGTCGTGAAAGCCTCCAAAATAAGAACAGAGCAGATGCGGTAGAAATGAATTGTTTAAGAGGGCAGAAAACGTAAAAAATTATCGACAAATATAGATGGAACAACCTGCAACCGAAAAAAACACGACAGCTTTACTCTGGTACGAACACGCAAAGCGTATTCCCCAAGATCGATAGCCAAAGCAAATATAAGAATGAATACCGACCGAACGTGTATAATTTTTTTGCGACAATTCTAGAGCTTTAATTGATTACACTAGGACAAACTGTCAGAGGAAATACGTCAAGATAGTTACAACGCAACGTTCCGGTTTATTTTTGTATGACTACTTTTAACGCTGTATTTACGTAGCGGGCTGCACCTGCTCTTTACTCGTAATTGCCGGTGTTCTATGCCTTCGCTTACATTAACCTAATTTTAAGATCGGAACTGCACCACTTCTATTAATAGTAATATTGGAAGCACATCTGCAGTTGATCGATTCGGCTGCCTTAATAAATGGGATACGATAAATTATGTTTTGGCCTTTCAAGCTGAAAATACCTAAGCGTTATTAATATTTAAACAGCCCCCGTATGATTGTGTGGGTTTTTACAACGCACTCTAAGAATACTTTTCCCATATTAAGCTAAATGGAAATAATTGCGCTTTATTATTAGAACAATACGAATTAGAAGTAACTGATATTAATTGCGAAGACGAATTTTATTTTTTAAAACGTTTCTGACGTGAAGTTGTGGTTATTGATCAAATTAAATTTTGGAGTAATTGCTACAAAGCAGCATGCAAATTGACTTTAAAAGTTACTAGCACGAAGGAGCTTAATTTACACCTGCTCTAAATTGAAATTTAATTTACGCAACCTTGCAATTAGAATAACCTTGATGTCTGCAAACATAAACCTGCTGAAAATTTACAACGAACTACAGCCAGTTTGATTTATTTTCGCGTGAAAATTACATTAGTGGGTAAAGAAGCGATTCGTAACCGGCAAAAATAGAACACTTTCAGACGACCTACATCTGGCATTTTCCGAACTCAACTTTTTAAATGTTAAATAGTGTATGCCAAAGATTAGATTGTGTTTACTAAAAATATTGACAATAATTGACATACCTGTGCATATGAGAACAGCGAGACACACGAGCAAGCAACCAACCTTCCCCATTTCTCAAACGTGTCGACTGTATCGGCTTTAGTGGAAATCTATGGAAACTGCCGGCTAAGAGTGCAGCTGGAATGAGTTTTCATCCAGCAAAGTAGAGGAGCGCCGCGTAGACGCCTGCATACAGGCTCTTTTTATTTTTGCCCCAATCATAGGCGTAGTAAATGGGTTTGTCCGTTAGCGTATCGCTCGATAATCCTGGCGGTAAGAATCTGCTCTAAATCAAACGTCATTTTCCCGGAAAATCGCAAGAACACTTGGCTTAAGTACAGGGTGTTTCAGAAAAGCACGAAACACACAGAAAGGCGTTAGTTACACCACACCGCAAAAAATTTAAAACAAAATTAATAAAGTTTAAAAGAGTTGCACAACATTCAATACGATGAACCTCTGATTTCCAAGCAAAATATTCCTTAAGGCTTGCATCAACTTACAAGACGCTTCTATTTCCTAAAGCTGCCATTCCACCTTTACAATTTGGAACTTTTGGACGTATCTGCGTATTCCTACGGGGGAATTTTTACGAATTGCGCCAAAAAAAAACTCCCCAAAATAAAGAGATTTTCCAGTGTCTCCGATCAGTTTGAAACTTAAACACAAACAAGTACGCTTGAAGTACCTTCCGAGTGTGGTGCCTTTTCTTTCTTAAGCCTAAAAGCTGCCTTGGCCGCTCAGCTTGAACCCGCAATAACGACGTGTAGATTCAGCCTTAAGCAACATTATATTACAACTAACCTTTCCAATAGTTCCATGCAATTCTGAAACACGCTGTATAGCGTGGAGTTCGAGCGCTTTTTGACGCACCTCTGGAAATTGTGCAGTCCTTGCCAATGGCCCGTTTCCATCACATTTCTGTGCCAAGTGGCATTGCCAATTGTTTGATACGCTTACGACATTTATAGGTATGAGGACAGCGTTGTCAGATGATAGCAGAAGGAGTATATTTCAAAGACGCAACATTTCATGGCGATTTAATGCTTAAAAAGTTATACTGCAGTTGATTCTAAATTACTAGCTTAATTCTTGCCAAAACAAAGCCACGAAGCTTTAAATTTTCTGATATGATTTTATTGGTACAGTGAGTGCCAAGTAGTTGGTCGTTCAACCGCAAATTGCATTAAGCACTTTGAGAACGCAGATTAAACACACCGTAAAATGAACAATACTTCCGCATACTCTACTACGCAGAAATAAAAATCAAAGCAAAGATATTTATAACGACTTGAACACACCTCCACTGAAATACTAAATGTCTCACAGTATGTATGGCACTCAGCAAAATTTAATATTTTGGATCTGCGCAACAGGTCGCATATTTTTGCTTTTGTTCTGAATATAATAGTATATTCCACAACAAGTTTAGAAAAGTAAAGTTTTACTAAACGAATATAGCTTGATTGCGGACAAGAGCGCAAAGTGAGCGAATAACTTAAAAAACTATATAAGTTTAGTAAAACTACTTTCCTTACGAAGTGTGTATATTATTTTTAAACAAACATTTACATAAAAGCATTATACCACATGCCCATTTAAAAAAGCAGCTGTGGAACTTCAAACGTATGAATAATATGTTGGTGGCACTGTAAGTCTATGTCAAATTCGAGGGCAACAGGTTAGATTTTCTGTCAGTTTTGACACAAACTGACACAGAACCTAACCTGATAACCTCGAATTTGACACAAGCGGACACAAAACCTAACTTGCTAACCTTGAATTTGACAGTGACATTACCATATACTAAAGTGACATTTCTATGCAACAAAGTGCCAATTTATTAATTGATTTTGATTTAGTAAAGAAGCACAGTATTATACAAAATGCGAAAAAATGTTTTAATACATAATTTTACTTATGGGTGATTACAAATTAAACCTAAAAGCTCTACTCCGTCGTTTTCAGCAGTTAGTCTGGTATGTAACAGGTAACAACTTTTGTCAGTTCACTGCTTTTCTCTTCTACTTTTCAGAAATTTCATTCTGTTATGCGCTTCCAACATAAGAGTACCGTCAGAAGGAAAACGCATGTTTAGTTCGCCATCTGATAAACAATTTCTTCTTCTTGATGGTGTCTATTCAAAATTTAAAAGAAAACGAAACGGAATTCGTCCAATCAATCGTAGTAGAAAAGAGTGGAGATTATCATAATTTATTCATTGAACTGAATCAAATCGAAATACATGGGAGAAACTTTTCAGTATATTTTTGAAAATCTGTAAAGGGGTTTATACAGAACTTCTTTTGCAAGTATGATGACAAAATAGGTACAACATTGCTAATAAAACAATAAAAGTAAACACTTAGTAAGGCGCATTACATCAATTTTGCAAATAGAAAAAACTCTGGAGGCGGTGGGATAACAACTCGCGCTTCCAGACCTAACCGTTTGATAGACAGATTCTTTAACCTCTGGATTAGCAAAGCCTACGTATTATATTCGCTTAAGACTGGCCTATAAACGACGTGGTGTCGAGAGGACCAATGCAGGGTGTTCACTCAGTATATGTGGGGTACAACATATCACTATTTTTGTCAAGTTTAAACACTTGAGCTATACGCAAAATATTACTTTTATTTAACTAATAGTTTCCTAGTTAGAGCAAAACTAGGCAGAATTTTATATTTTTAAGATGTTCACTGTTTATATATTTAAGACGAAGCACATTCGGTTTCGAGCCAAGTAGACATCTAATCGGCATGAAAATATAGTTTTTTTTTCAACAAAGCTTTTGAGCTATACTGCCAACAGGCAGCCAGACAGACGGACGGACGGAAAGATAGATATACGGGATCTACAGACTCTGAAACGTGAAGATCTGGAGAAATCTTGAAAGGTGATTTTTTCACGATTACAATACTACGAGAAAAGTAGAAAGCGCGCAGATTATCTGCACGGATACTCGCTTATCTGTGTTTAGTGTGTAACGAAGGATGTCGAAGGCCGGCTCTTACCTATTGGCGAAAGTTGTATTTTGTATTTTGGAATGGGCACCAGGTCCTAGACGTAGACAAATCCTTGGGTCGGACCTCCCCAAGGCTAGAGATATACCAAGCAAACCAAAATAATAGCATAACCAATAACTAGTAACGGGATTTATTTCGGCTCTGGTTCTATAGGGCTCACATCAAACTCATAAAAGACTCATACCAACAATATACATATAAAACAAATTAACAAACAATATAAATATATCACAGCAAGTCCATAAAATCACATATAAATATCACAAGTTGACCTATTAAAAGAAAGTAGTGCTACGTAAACTAAAATCAGCCAAAGGGGAGTTAAATGCTTTGTAACCACCTAGTTGTACTTACTATTCAAATACCAAATCAAGAAATTTAAAAGTATAACTATTTTTCAATACAGACGCAGTCACCGTGAAGCGGAGATCCACACCTCGCGTAGCATGACTAAAAAAATCTGCAATCCAATATATAAAGATCAAAATGATTACATAGGCTCTGTGAGGCAGAGGGCGGCCCAAAACCCGACAGTTGGCTTACTAAGTCAAATTTACAGCAATAAAAATTTAGACGGGGCGGTACATGCAGTTTATGATATCTCACAAGGGGTGCTATGACCTATAAGAAATTCATAATAGGTTCTGTGATAACTCAAGCAACTCACTTGCGTTCATTCCTAACCCGAATGAGAAAAGCTAATATTCCCGTGACACATCGTAATGCAACACGAAATGTCAGGTTAAAATACTACACGATGATACGTACAGGTAAAGTGATTACCTAAGCGTCACAGCAGTAAATTAATGCTTTCTAAAATGGCTGCCGAAACAAGCGGTAAGTACTCAAATCTAATAAGATCATAATTACACAGATAAGCACAAATCATAAAGCAAAAACTGTAATTTCAAAGCTATAGGTCGAACACAAAGACACATAATTACAACACTATCAATACTAATTACGCAGATAAACATGCAGCATAAAACAAAAGATACATTACAATAGCACCACCAAAATTTTACAGGTGCGACGTACGGGATGAGGGGCTGCGGAATGCGACCAGGCAGTTTGCCGAGCAGCAAGGCCAAGTGCGAGCCATGGCAAAGCCTCGCAACGGGCGGCGGAAAATTCTAGCTCCAGGAGCATCGATAGCCGGGGGAGCAAACAGCCAAAATAGGGTTAGCACATTTCGACCGTGCACAGCATGAACCCCAAGTAAGATCAATTCCATACGGTGACACAAAAAAGGCTAAAAGAATACAAATTTCCAGGTAGATTACGGAGCTTGAAAGAGGAAACCGTAGGCAATAAACCTTAAGCTGTAAAGTAGCCAAATCATGCAGTCCAGAACGGAAAGCAGGGCCTCCATCAGATCCGTCAAAAACGCAGATAATGCCGGTAACATCACTCAAATTACCGAAAAAATTCCAAGGGGGTTACGATGCCTCACATATCCTTCCAAAATGAAGTTAGCTATTGGATTTTTGAGAATAAATGTGAATAGTGAAATCTAATTAATTATCTGAAATATTGCATGCGAAACGACAAAATGAGCTTAACAAGTGTCAATGGTCTTATATGATAACAAGGGCTCATTATTGAAACTGATCAGCGCCGGTCGGTACTGGCAGTCGGAAAGCGGGCAACCTGCTTTCTTTCTGAACGTACCCTGAGGTGCAAATTTTGTTACACCAGTATTAAGTAAAGCCTAACATTCACCAAAATGTCCGCTATCAACGTCGTAACCTTTATTATTCCAAACAACTAGCTCGAACAAATGCCGATGAGGGGTCGTGAGCATCAAAAGGCACGCAATTAATTCACCAATTAGTACAAGTAATAACGGGTCAATCAATAAGTGCGTCAGGATCAGTAACCAGAATCGAACTCTGTAGAACCAGAGGAAGCGAGTGATAACGAACACAAAAAAACATCACCAGCTGACATCCCAATAACACCCGGGGGAGCGACCTAAGCTACGTAATGCCGTATGAATTCAAATTTGCGGCGAAGGAAAAAGTTGAGTGTACGAACAGCACACAGGACTCTGCTAATAAAGGTATGATCGCAAAATTTTTCAAAGTCTTGAAAAAATCATTGCGATTAAAGCTATATCAAAACGACGAATTAATTTGTTTTGTTAGCGATAATGCTTTGTTGAAGACAACGATTTTATATAAAAATTTATAATCTTACCCGTAAAATTTCAAGATCGACCTTCGCTATCATAGCTGAATAATACGGGCAATTTCTGTTACAATTTATAATATTTCTTAGTTTCGATCGGTATACAACAGTAAGCAACGAACAGTCGCGTGTTAACAATAAAATGTATTTGGGCGTAAAATGAAGGGGTGGAGTATATCGGCAACTCCAGGAATTTCCCAGCTGGGTGGCCGGAGACGCGTCGATACGAGACAAAAATCACAAGAACCATGCATCGACAATCCTGTAGAAATTATTGGCATGTGCAGCTATCGCGAACGATAAATCCCAAAACGTTCATGAGAACTAGCGGGCCAAATGCCATTAGAAAATATTAGCGTGTAAGTAACGAAGTTTTCAGTTATATAATACCTCTCTATGCGACGAAAATGAATAACATTTTAGCAAAAGAATCGCTTACACGACGAATTCCGTAATGTAAGCTGATGCAACTTTGATTCAATAACAAAAATTTCAAATGTCAAAGGTTCAAGACGATATGTATTTTATCTACCTACAATCTTTAAATGGTTAATAGATTTTAATCCTAAAAAGTTTACAGGTAATAACACTTCGCACCGTCCATGTCCAATTGACTGCTTAAACTAGATATTTCCATTGTCATTTTCTCTTCTCCGCCCGTAGGAAAGCATTCCTTAATTTGTCGGTATAGCTAATTTTCTATTCTAATGTAACACCATACTTCAAACGTTTATATTCTTGTCTCATTTTCCAATGCTTCAGGCCTCACACCTATACATTGCGACACTCTAGATTGTTATAAAAGTCTTTCTTTACCTGTTCAACTCTACAATGTGTGTCACGTGTACTTTGTTTATTGCAGATTGTAGTATACTACCTGCAAGCGATGCTGTTTATTTCTTCTCTAATAATTTTTGTGAGAACTCCCGGTAAAAACGAAACCGCCATTTTCCAAAGGAGATTTTCTTAGAATTAACAAGCTCTGAAAACGCGATGTAACGAGGGTGGCGAGTGATTAACCCCCCTCACTGGCTCATTGTCAGTACGCGCTGCAATTAATGCAAGTACTAAAAATTAGCACGCCTTGTAGTATTCTGACACTGCAGGGACGTCGAACACGCGCTGCAGGTATTCCTATCTCTCTAGGCGAGGGTGACATAGCGAGGGTCAAAACCATAAAACCCTCGAAGACACCATAACTTGGTACAATCAGAAGCATGAAGAAAGTCCTAAAACCTAGGTACACGAGTCAGACGGCCATAAATTACTTCGCAAACACAATGGTGACAGGATTCCAGCAAAATAGACGAGTTGGAGTTCGATAAATTCTTCACGGACACAATAGAACAAAAGTAAATATAAACACGATCGGGGACAAGAAAGAGGGACGACCACGTAATGTGTGGTCGTCCAGCGAGCTCTATTTTGACACCCGAGATTTCACTGTTCGCACGCTAGTTATTAATCGCGCGCTGTATTTATTTGTCTACTTATTTCTGCATTGATTAGTAGATGTGGAAATTATATTAAATTTTATTAAAGTGTTGTTCTTATCCACAACATATTTATTATTACTATTTACGTGAGTGTAACCAGCAATCGAATTATCCAAAATTTCATTCGATCGAAACAATTTTAGATGAGGGGCAGCTCCGAAATGCAAAATAAGAGTATGAGCTTGACTAATACCCTCAATCTTTATATTTATGTAGCAAGTTCTGTAACACTCAGTTTTATTGTTGTTATTGACACATTTTAAAGTTTAAATGGCTTTCAACGACTATTTCTCAATGTGTCTTTGTAATGTAGTACATAACCCTGTACCATTATTCCGAGAAAGTATAAATGTTAATCGCAAGCAACAAAGTAGTAGCTATTAGCAAAGAGGAAATTGTCGAAAGCTTTTAGGAATTGATGCATGATGAAGCTATAGAATTATTGTAACAGATCTGTTTTGTAGTACCTGATAAAGACTTTTAAAAAACAATATTCAATTTTTCCTTTACAAGATGCAAACTTTCCGTGAATTGTTTCCATTTGATCATAATAGGCGTTTTTATGTTATGTCAGTGAGTTTGTGGTAGTATTATATACAATAACGATTTAGTCAGCGTGACTTGCCCTATGATTCGAGATGCCTAAATTAAGCACGGCATATGAAAATGCGCTGTGCCGAAATCACAATTTCTATGAAACTTCTGGGCATCTTTTGCAAATTTATGTTTGTGTCGCTCTCTTTCAGACTAGAAAATAAGACTTGATTAATGATTCCAATTAAAGTGAATTATAGGAACTGAGCTAAGGCTTTGAATGCGTCTAATACAAAGCACAGTAAGGCCTTTTTTAAATACTTTTACTTTTGATAATTTCCAGCATATAATTTCAGAGGTCTCCTTTCTGTTTCTATTTTGGAACTTCTTAATCTTCACTTTAAATCTGATTCCTTAGGACATATTTTTGCAACTTATCCAAAAAATCGCTGGAAATTAAGTGCAGATTTCGTATACTATCTTTATAAATTGCTACAACCTATCTGGTCGATTCAGAAGTTGCCGGTATTTTCACTTGGTTTGAAATTTGACTTTTTAGTAATATTTGCTTATCGATTCGATCTTGGTACCTTTAAGCTGTTCGACTGCACGTATTCTGGTTCGTCCGCAACCCCCAGGCCTGGTATATACGTAAGAAGGTCATCCTACTTCCGATACTTGTGTTCAGTTAGTGTATAGAGCTCAGATGTATTTTACTGTAGTTTATGCATATTTGGGTACACAGCCACTATTCCCGCGTTTTTTTTCTTCGACTGAAAACGTGTGACTTATTAGGCTTTTAATGAAGTTTACTTACTGCTAAACTACCCCGGATAGTTCTACCAGATATGTTACGGTAAGTTATAGAACCTGGCGCTCTAAACTTTAGTTAGTTATAGCGATCAAATAATTAGCCGCATTATTTTCCCATTGCATCTCTCGTGCACTGGTGATTTTTTTACTAGATTACACGTAGATGGGAACATTTTGCCCAAAATTATTGCAGCAAATAACCAACACGAGTTACGAAATCACGATCTTGCATTTCCTTGAATGCTGGTATTTGTAAAACAGGCATTTTTAAGCGAATTTAATCTATTTGCGATGACACTCATTTACCACTTTAAACGTGTTTTCCATACTTTTTTTGCTAATTATTAGTCTACCCAAACCCTCTATGTGAAAACGTCGCCAGTGTTTGTCAAATCTGCAAAATTCTCGAAATTGTCAGCCATAAAGTGTGTTTACCACGCTGGTAGTCAGGTAATTTATTGCGAAAATTTCCAAGACAGGCTTGTTAAAATTACGTCCATTTACCACCATTCAACACGTCGCTTCTAAAATAGCGTTCCACCATGACAATATTGTGATCCTGCTCTATTATACCTCGCTACCAACAGCAAATACTAACCAAAAGTCAGCCCCAAACCAAAGTTTTTTTAATTAATCTTACCAGCTTCCAATCGTACCTAACGATAGTTAGGGTTACATCGAAAAATTTGAGGGCCGACTAGCTATAGTGAAAACGGAAGCAGTTTTTATTTCTCTATTAATTGTAAAACGTTGGAGGCGCCAAAGAAACTTTATACAACCCATAAATCAATAAGCTTGAGGAAACTCTTAAACTCACTAAGGTACCATGCGTGGTCGACTCGCTACAAACCTGAAACAGACTTCAAAAGGAAACAATACCTCAATATCTAGCTAGCATTAGCGATACACAAAATATTAATAAGCATGAACAAGATTTATAATAATGATAATACCGATAATACAAAATGTTGCATAATTTGAGCATGAGCACTCGTATGGCTTCCAGAAGCGATTTTATATCATGGGTTGAAAGGTACTCTATTGCAGCTACAAATTACAGAAGTTTCATTTTAACTAATGTCAAATTGCAAAACATGCACAATAGGCTATGCTAATTACAAGGAAATAGCAAACAAGAGCTGTATGGAGTACTTATATACCCGTTTGATTTTTGATGCAAGAAAACAGCTTTACGGTGATGTTGCAGGCAAGCAACTTATAACATGCCACCACATACGTAAGAGTTCAAAATGTTTCAGTAAATGTACCAGGGCTTTCTGGCTAACTCGAAGGTGATGCCAAAGAAGTCGGTAGCTTCAGGTTTACAGAGCGAGAACAATTATGCAAATTTGTTTTATCTTTTTACCTATCGTCCCAGAAACGCATGACAACGGATCGATATTCAGAGGTCGAAACGCATAAAAGAAGCAGGGCGATCTAAAATTGCTAAAAAGCGTTACGCTGTATACAGGTAACAACCTTATTAATTTCTTCAATAAGAAAGGGTGATTAATTCAAATAATAATCAAATATCTTATGCTAGCATACACTAACTGCAATTTTGGATTATAATGGTAGGTTCTTCCGGGTTATGCCGTGGTCGTCGATTTGAACTTGACTTTTCGCTGCTCATGCTGTCAGCTTCTTCAGAAGTTTTCTAAAGACTGATGTTGGTGCCTTTTGTGCCTGGTTACCGAGGAGCCGTTACGGTTGGCTGCTCATGTAGATCTAGTATGTTATTGGGACTTGTCGCTTTCCCGCTTGGTTGCTCACGTGAAACTTGTTTATGGATGGATTGGGTTTGCAGAGCTACTTTTCATGTATTACTAAGGCGGTAGCCGTCTTCTCGGTTGAAATTGTTTGGATTGTTAATAATTTCTAGGGATTCACGAATAACACGAGGGAAGTACTTTTTAGTTCTGACTAGTATGTTTACAGAGTCGTAATTTATTCTGCGATCTTCTGGTCCTAATACGTGTTCTGCGATGGCAGATTTTTGTGTGTTTCCAAGTCGTGTGCGGCTCTGGTGTTCTTTTATTCGATATTGGATGCTTCTACCCGTTTGTCCGATATAAAATTTGCCACAAGTACATTGGAGCTGGTAAACGTCTGGGCAAAGAATCTTTGTTAGAGGGGATCAATTGTTCGACCTTTCTTATTGTGCCATAGCGGACTCCGATGTTTTTCTTATCTAAGACCTTTCTTATTCGGTCGGTTACTCCGGCCATGAACAACAAGTCCCAATAACCTACTAGATCTACATGAGCAGCTAACCGTAACGGCTGCTCGGTATATAACCAGGAGTAAAGGGCACCAACATCAGTTTTTATAAAACTTCTGAAGAAGCTGACAGCATGAGCAACGAAACGTCAAGTTCAAATCGACGACCACGGCATAACCCGGAAGAACCTACCGTTATGGACGACGGCCATGAATTCCTGCATTCGACAATTTTGGATTAGTTTAAGTTGTAAAAGAAGGCCCATCCTCCCTACCTCTACAAAAACACATTACTACCAACTGTAGCTATTTAGTAATTAACAATGTCGTTTCAACTGATATTTGGTAAAGTACCTAAACATTGTTAGAAGCGACTCCCTTGTTCATTTTGTAAATTAGACATTAGAAGTGGCCAGTGTAATAAGGTAAACTCGAATGTTATTGATAAGGGTGTATTTGTAATGAATTCATAACAAATAGTCGACGCGCAACCTTTTACGTATTTGATGTTAAGAATATCGAGTGAATTATAAATACTCCTCAGTTGCCCTACCGCATTATTACATATTAATGAGCAGCTACATATACAAAGGCCTAACCCTTAGCTTTTACCTTCAATTATTTTCCACAACTAGAAATTATTTATAACCACTGAATTTTACTTACGCTTGTACACAGGTAGCTTTTCAAGTATATGATGTCGGTTAAATTGGGGAATGGGGGAATGTTGGTAAACATTATAACATGTAATTTTCCATAGCCAACTTCGGTTTATCAGATATCTAAAAATACTAAAATTTGAATTTTGGTTTTATCCCATGTTGTCCTTATTTGGAAATACTTTTAAATTCTGTAGAAACTCTCTCGAGAAAAGTTTTTATTGCTAATGCTATAAGAAGCCTAAAAAATTGTTACGACGCTTCTAATCGTCTGAAACCATCATTAACTTCTTTTGTCCTTACAGGAGCCATAATAGGTATTTATAACATTGAAGAACCGCGTGGTTGCGGTATGTTTACGTTGAATCTACACCAGATTTCCTACGATGTTTAAGAATAAGAGCCCAAAAATACGATTTAAGGCATGGAATATAAACTGAAGACTAAGAGGTTTATACTAGAAACAGGAGACAGCTCTCCTCTGAAGTTATTTGCTAAAAAATATTAAAACAAGAAATAATACCAATCACAAACCAAAAATTTCCAAAAACTACCAAATTGAGACCTAAATTATGGAAAGAATTAGAAATAATGCAAACAAATTCATATGATAGATTTAACAAAAGAATCTATAACGAAACAACTCATACCTTAAAGTATTTTATTAGTCAGCTGTCATATAATTAACATAATTAATTTATCTTTTCTTGTGTTGTATGAAATCATTCAGAATATCAATTTCGAAGTTTGCCATCGTGGAGCTATATACACGGTGATTTATAAATGAAATAGATGCATACTGGTATCAGTGGAAGTACATTTCACTAAAAAGCTAACGCTTATTAAAGAAAATCACATTAAGATCTAGTCAAAATTGTTGAGAACCACTAGCTAAGACCAAAATCTTTATTAGGTAAGTCAGATAAAACAGCTTTTTTCATATTGCTTTCAATGACTAATGCGTAATGGAATTGAAATACCAAAATAACTATTATTTACTTTTGTATTTTATCCACATTCAGTCTTATCGCAACCACCTATGCAAAATTATTTTATAGAACTTTATTCTAATGACCGTCAATCAGTTCAAGCATTAAATGTTTTATTTTTTATGGGATTATTATGAATTTCTGACGTGTAGGTTATTAAGCACAGTTGTTATGTTTGATGTCCTCTAACTACCCTTAAGTTTAATGGACATACATAAGAATCACCCTGTATATAATTAAATGTGCTTTACAATTACTGCTGCTTTCTCTTCCATTCCTCTTTCCTGCTCAGAATCTTCTTTATCCCTCCGTAATCTTCCTATGGTTGAAGGGCATATGTAATTCGATGAGAGTATTAAAGTTTATTAAATGTTTTTGATATCTCTTACCGTCTCTGAGATATAGCTTCTTGAAAATATTTCTTGCGAAACACTGAATGTATCATAGGTAACTAATTTAGTAAGCATGAAATTAATTACTCCATTTATCCCTAAACTAGAATATATTGCTATATTTACAATAGAGAACACTTTGTAACAATACCTTTAAAATTAAATAAGTTAATTTTTGAAAAGATAAAAACTCAATATTACAGTTTTTATACAAAATGAAATGTTTCTTATTATAAAAATTGCAGCAATTATGCATTTACAACGAAATTCAAAGGGTAAACACTTACAACTTAGTTAACAGAAATACAAAAATATTTGGAACAAAAGAGCCATGTAAGCTGTACACTTAAATGGAGAATGCTTACAACAAACACTCGAAATAGAAAATTTTTTATACGTTGGATGATGATATTTTGTGCGACCATACAAAAATAGTGGGTGAATACATAATAGTAATTCATATTCTTATATGGGTATTTCGCTACATATAAGAATATGAATTACGAATTCACGCCACAAAGAAGTTTCAGAGATTATCTTAATACATAATAGTGTAGCGCCACGCATGTGTGCAGTTATCGTTAGTGGAGCTTGAAAGGACCACGCAACACCTAGAGATCACAATGGCATCGTTAAAAAAACTCCAGGGTCCGAACGAGTGGTTCGACAGCTTCGGGCAGCTTTTCGAGTAATATCCAAAATGGTGAAAAGAGCAGCCAGTGTGGATGTAACGATGTAAACAAGGAAACCAATAAGAAACAAGAAGATGATGTGATTACTAATTTATTATACCTTTCATTGCTGAAACTAGCTCAATTTTCGATAACCATCGGACGGATTTGGTTGAAAATTGAATCGCAGGTCCTTCATTTGGCGACTCAGGTGAAATGTATATAAAATTTAAGATTACATGGACTATTGGCATAATAAGTAATTAAGTTGTAGATTTCGCGCCTTTTTCGTGTATAGTTCCGCCATACATGGTCATTATTCAATGTAATAAATTAACAACATATCACAGCCAGTTTGGTGAAAATCTGAATAACGTTTTTAGGCGAAGCTAAATAGGGCTATATAAAGGTATCGCATTTTTTAGCGTCACTTCAAAAGACTTTAAAATTAATCGGATAAAAACTTCGAATCCAACAGGGCAAACAATATGTCAGTTTAACTTCGAAGGACAACAGCATGAAAACTACGTCGGTTTAACTCTTAAAATTTTACCAAATTCCGAAGTCATTTGTTTAAAAATGTATATATAATTAGAATTAAACCTGCGTACCACTACAATAACAATTTGATGTGTCAATTATACCCGTTATCAAGCAACAGTATCTTTTATTTCTAAAATTGGGGTGATTGCAAATGAAACACAGCAGAAGTTAGATACTTGGCACGTATTGTAAGCAAGTCTTTGGAATTCCTAGATACCGTTGAGCTTGACATAGCAGGCAGCAGGTCCGTCTACCACAACACAGACCCAACACCAGAGCCACGCCGAATAATCAGCATCCTACAGCAGTGGCGTGCGCTTGGGCAGTGGCATAGCACAGGGTAGTAAAACATGTATTCTTTATGTCATTCAAATTAGCTCGCGAAATTATGAAGTGTTTGTTGACAAAATTTGTTAATGGCTCCTTTTAAGAAGCAAAATTTGTAGTAATTTACGTAAGAAGTCAGTCCTTTGATCTTTTCTTGTAAACCCCTATGAACACACGGAATAAATACATAGTTGTTGTTTGTGATTAGTAAATTCACTTCGATATTTAAGAACCCTGAGATACAAAGTTTCACTTATTGATTGTCATGCTAGACCATCAGTAAGTTGTAACAAATAAATTATGCTTGTGATCTCTTGAGTAACGAAGTTTCGCCTAACGTTTTTCTTGGTTATTTGCAGTAAAATAAATCAAGTATAACCCAAATTCTATCTATAGCAGCAAGCTATTAGCATATAAGAGCTTAGTTAGTTAATGGGCTATTAGTACTAAGTAAAAAGTAAAAAAGGAATATTCGCGGCAATATATTAACACTAAAATCTCCTCTATACATAGAAAAAGGCAAATTATGATATTAAAGGTCATATTCCGAGCCCAACAGTTCATCGCCATGGTCTGCATAATCACTGTTGCCACGGATCTCTTCATTGCCACCACACATACACATTTCTATACACCTGATAGATTGTGCTTGATATTTGAAATCTACAGCTGTGTTGTTTGCCACAACCACAAGGTACCAGCTGTATTAACAATTCTGGTGCACATGGAGCGTACTCATAGCGGGGGAATATTGATTTACTGACTTGTTCCGGTCAAATTTTGATGGCTCTGGGGGATTTGGATGTTGTAGATCAGCGCATCGCCTATCCATCACCTGGTCCTTAAGATGTATGGTTCCAAATCGGATAGTGTTGGTCGCAGATTTCCACTTCTTTTTTGTAAACATCCAGCAGCGCCGTTGGTCAGTGTTCAAAACCCTTTCCCCTGGCGAGTATACTTGACAAATGAATCCATTGTTCATTTTCTGTAAGTTCTTCTAGACAGCCCCAACTGGGCGACGAGTCCACAGAATTTGAGTGGGCAAGTCTATTACGTGGCGCGGGGAGCAGAATTCCTGAGTTGCGTAAAAATGAGAATCCTTTATCGTGAGCTAAAGCTTCAACTGCTGACTAAAAACCGGAACAACCTGTAGGCTCCTTAATAATTACGAATAACGAAGGCGAAGAGCCGCTAAGTAAGTTGCACTTTACGTCAAATTTTATGGATATATCAGCTAGTTCTCTTCGCCCCGTGCCCGCGTTTCGAGATAATTCGGTTTCGATGCTGTACACTCAACATCGTTGGCGTTGCGTGAGAACATCCTCAAAGGCCAGATTCATCCCCTATCGTCGAGATGAATGAATAACCCACAGGCAACAAGGATTATCTTTGCAGTTAACCAGGAACTCCCTACCACCAGTTGAGGGTAGATGTGCTGTATTGTTTGACTTATATGTGATGCCGTGGAAAGGTAGTTTAACTACAGAGGGTTTTAAACATTTTTTCTACATTTAGTTTTTCTAGCGACGCCTTGTGCGCTAGTTAAAGCAGATCGTTTGCCTCTTCCAAGCATTGCGTGCTTGCATTTCTGATAATTAAACACTCCAACATTGGCTGGATATTTACTTTAGATAGCTTGTATACATGATGACGCCCTCTAGAAATCACGGTTAGGAGTATTCCGTCTATGTCATTTTGTTTGCCAAATCTATCCAATAAGTAGTTCATTAAAGGTACCACAATTGTTTTATTGTGTCCTGTGTTATTTAATTTACAACAGGTGACAGTAACATGTCGAAAATCGGCAAAGTCAGGTTCCCGTTGGCGAAGGGCTGGTTCACACACCACCTACAAGAAGTATTGTGAAGATTCTGCCCTCAGTTTCCAGTCCTGAAGGGATTAATCCAGTTAAGTTAAGAACTTGCGGCGCTCTAGGCACATAACACCTTGTGTTTAATTGGCTACCACCCCTTTGTCCTGAGTGTAATCTATATGTGCAGCTTTTGCTACATAATACTGGGCTCGTGTAGCGTTTCGAATAATCAACAAATCCTCTTTGACACTCCTTAAGGGAATTTTAGCCTTCTCATTTCAGTCAAGCGACGCCCTAGCTTTCCTTGGGCGGCGTAAGCTTATTTTGGTACTAAGTACCGTGTTAGCATGTAACAATCTTCCATTCTGTTTTTCTTGTTAAGAACCCATACTTCTGCTGCATAACTAATAATACTTCCTACGATAGTATCCTATATCTTGGTTTGTATTCTAATATTCTTTTCCCATATTATTGGATGTAATGGTGTGATAATTTTCTTCTCTAGAACTTCCTGTTCGAACACAACCTTCTTAAGCAGGCGGCGCGGCGACGGAGTTTTTTTTGTGGCGTTAACAACTGCACCACCGTAGCGAGGATTCGACGAGTCGCTGCTACGTGAATAATGCATATAACTATAACACGAAACAGTAAATAAAAATTATGCAGTCCACACACGGTTTCATTCCCCACTCTCTTATTTTTGTTTCTCCATACTTTCTATGCTTTCTTATTCTTTTCCTGTAATTTTCGTGCTTAGTGTTTACGGCTGGTCTTTAAAAATCCCTAGCTGAACTGCCCCCACCCGTATCGCTTAAGGCTCTTTGCTCTCGAGGTGTGGACTAGAGCCAAGGATTTTAGGAATTTAGATTTTTATGTGTGTTAAGTTGTATATGACTAACGCCAGAACCCCTTCCCTGAACGACCTAACTATTCAGCCGTCTACTCCAGATCAGACACTGTTATTCCTGTTTGTCCGGAGGAAGTATTTTATAGCTCCATACCACCTATATCTCTCTGGTAGAGGCTACAGACTGGGTAGTTTTTGAAATAAAATTGTGTAAAATTTGAAATCTGTTTTTCGTATCAGTACCATCTGGGAGAGAGAGCAATGCAGCTAGCAATTTTTTTTAAATACGTACAAGTTTTACAGAAAATGTCTCGTATTCTGTGAATTTATGTAACCGCGCTTCACCAGTGAACAGCCACAGCAAGTACATCGTTCTTGCTTATAAAATTCGCATTAAGCCACCATGAACATATTGTTATGGCTCTTCTTAGTTAAATAAAGGGCTTTAATAATCTAATTTGGGTCGGGTCTTTACATTCGAGCAAGTATTACTTTGATTTGTATGAATTACAAGAAATTACAAGAAATACATTTGCCAGAAAATTTAATTACCATGGTGTTATTTTTAATAATTTTAATAGTAAACTCTTTGTATATTAGCAATTTAACTAACGGAATAGATACGATACAAGATATTATTTAGCCAACAGGAACATTGATTTAATAGCGTTGTAACCTCACAAATCGCAAAAAAGTCCGCTATTAAACCACAATTATGTGTGATTGCGCAATTAAAGCGTTGCCTAAGTGACAACAAATACAGTAAGTAAATACACGTTACAAAACGAAACACAGATGACGCTTCTGCTGGAAGTACTTATAAAACCAACGCCACCAAGAAATGCTTCAAATTCTATTCTTTAGGGTAAAGTTTTCTGACTTTTTGTTGCTTTTGGAACGGAATTGGGGCCCAACTCGAGCTTCTTGACCCTCTTTTTGTTTCTTGGCCATCCTCTGAACGCCACCGAAAAACGATTTCTGTAAAAAAACTGCTTCCATCTGTCCCCGTTGCTTACATGCAGGGCTCCTCCTATATCTATGAATGTCACTGCCTACCTCTAGCTTCCAAGGGCTCTTATTACTCTGCTAGCACTTCCAAAACAGCCACTAAAATACAGGCTAACACTCGACGCACCGTTAAAACACGTTTTACAGAACACTCACAAGACATTCAATAAATTTTTAAACTCATTCAATTGGGAAAAGCGTATTTATTCACAATTTTATAATTATTTGTTGGGGAAGCCAAAGTAGCAACATCACTCAGTTTGGCTTCTTCTCCCCAATTGTTTGTCTTCGATACTTCATTGTTTTACATTGTGCCAAGCCTAATCTGATTACATTTTGTTTAAATCAAGGCTAACACTATTTTTAATACTGTTTTTTAGTTATTATAAAAACCAATGCTATTTTATATTATTTATAAAAATTAAACTAGCACATTTCTGGAGTATCTTATAAAATATTATTTGATTGTTTATTGCTATAACAATCACGGAAGCTTAACATGTGTTCATAGCAATATCTATCAAGTAACAACAATCTATGGGAGAGTTGTATGTAATTATATTGTCTGTAGCAGGTAGTTTCACCTTGCACTATTTGCTAAATATTTTAAATTTCGTCCTATTAGTTGGCCTACCACTACATTCTTTACGATCAATATTTTTAGCTAATCCAAATAATTCTACGATATTCCGCAACACTTGAGTACTGTGAACTCCTATACCATTATTAAACACGCCGCGCCATTTCGAAAATACAAACATCATGTTCTTTTGCGAGAATCATTTTGCATTTTGAAAATGGGTAAACAACGGCAATTACAGGTGTGAAATAAAAATTTCTTAATTAAGACTATCACTTTTTTGCTCATAGCTCATAGCCATTTACGGATCGCATGTTTCAATTGTTATTTCTCCTTCGATATTAAGTCTTAATCTTAATTTAATCTTCAAAGAGATCAACGCAGGAAAACGTATCTCTCAAAGATATAATGTTGGAAAAGATGCGAACATCTTTTGCCGTTATTAGAGAAAACTAGCAGCTTAATCCACTACAGAAATTTACGAGAGGTTTAACAACAAACTTTGATTTATTTCTGTTCGCCGTTTGACGAATGGAAAATTATCTTTTAACTGATATTTGACGTCCTGTTAGCCGATTATTTATTTGTGCAACTAAAAAACTGCTTGTTTATTTAAATGTTGGGTGTTAAGATAAACTCGCATTTTGCTGATAAAATATTAAATAGCTATGCAGCACGTCACATAACCTTCTGCAAACAATTAGTAGGAAATATATGGAGAACACCGGAAGCCTAATAAGAATATTCATTGAATCAAAGCGATAATTAACTGAGCTTTTCGGTGCAATTTAATCAATAGTACACCGATCAGAGCCACCGAATTGGCAGGAGCGACAAGGAATGGAATTGCATTGCTTTAAATTAAACTAAATGAAACTACAACACTGGTGAAATTTATTAAAAAATAGTGCAAGACTTTGAAATGTACAAAACCTAATATATACGTAAACCTGAAGCAATTACTTTAGTTTCAATTATCATAAATCGTATTTTTCCTAAGTAGCATCCTCATAATGTATGCATAAACACGTCAGTTCGTGAACAATCAATTCAGCACATGCTTAGCGAAAAAATACATGACAGGGAGGCACAACAGGCTCAGCCAGTTGGCGCTGAAAACAGGGGCGGAATTGCACAGGTCCTTGTTGCACACCCTACACTCCTTAATTTCCAAATGATTCTTGCTAGAATCGCATTCGCTGAGGCTCTTCCTGTCCATTGGGCTTCCTTCCAGGATCTGTTCGCAGCCGGCGCTAACCTGATACTGCTTTGTGGAACTCTCTGCCAACAGAAAGAATCAATTAAACACTAGTGATTGACAGATAAAGCTTCAAATTTCCGGTGCTTTTAGTGCAAGAAACGGCAAATGGTCATTCAACCTCGGCGAAGGAACGGAGTTTCGCCTAATCACGACTCATTGTGGTTTCACACGAAATTTTGTATCGATGTATCGACTTAATAGCTTTCCATTCAAGGATCCAATTAAATAGAAAACGTTAAAATGTGGTGGCGTTGTTCGAACGAGCAAGGTTTCTGCTACATTTTGAAAATTGTAGAAACGTAATCGTCTGGAAGGTATTTCAATAAAAAGTTACTTACCGTAAAATACTTTGTAAGCGCAAACTGCTTGATAGGGCGATATCGCAATGCCGCAAGTTGTTTGTGTCGGTTTTTGACTCTCCTTGCAACCATCAGCTTTTTCCGAATTGCACGTATAACATTTCAAAGCAGCACCTGAAAATGTTTAAGTCCAGCTTAAATTTAAACAGTCGACCACTCGATAATTTAGCCATAATTACTAAATATATTACTATGAAACCATGTATTAATTTATTAGTACGTTTAATGTGGTTTTCTAACTTACCTGCGCCAATACATATTGCTAAACACACTACAAGGGACACCAATTTTGCCATTTTACTAATTTCGGTTTTATTTTCAACGAACCTAACGCTTCTTTGAGTGGAGTTAAACTGAGTAAAATGACTAGAGTGACCGTGGGTGCGTCTATTAGATAAAGCTAAGGTTAAGAGATCACGTGTTGACTTACAATTAAGTGTAGCAGAGGCGGCCTAAGAATTTAAAAATCTAGAGCAAACACAAAATAGATTGATATCACTAAAGCAGTTTTTTGAGCGTACTGATTTTCATGTTATACATCGAAGAAGTAGCTTCATAATTTGTATAACCATGCTATGTAAGTTCTTAAAAAAAGATTTGTCTTTTCCTATTTGATACTTGAAAGCAGAAAGAGGGTAATTAATTGATTACAAGTAATCGAGATATAATCTTTATGACATTTAACAATTAAGTCCATCACCACTGGCATTAATATCACAACGATTAAATAATATTTATTTATAGTACCTCTAGAAAGTATCCGGAATTTAATCGTTTTAAGAAATGTCATGAAACTTCTTTTTACAAACTCCTGGATCTGTAAAATTTTGTGTGCGTATTGTCAGGGTAGTAGGTCAAGAATAAATAAAAGACAATGCTATATGTCAAATATATTTATTTCTGAGAAGCTTAAAAAATACATTTTCCGGATACTCTATAGACGTACTATATGTTTAAATAATGTACTTATTATACCCATACTAAAAATAAACAGATAATGGTAATTAAAAATTCAAGTCCCATTAGTATAATAATACTCCCAGTTTTTCCTGAATAATTGGATAGATGACTCACCATTAAGTTCTGCATATTAAGAATCATATTTGTTTACTTTTGCAAATGACAGTACAAAGAAACTCTTTGAGTAACGATTGAACAGCAGCATGCAACGGAACCACATGCAATGAATTGCATTAAAACCCCCAATAACAAATCTCCTGGGTTTAAACTAGAAGTGAAAGACCTAGCTATAAAGAAAACAACTGAACATTGAAACACAGTAAACTCAGAGATTAGAAGAACACTTCGAGCAGTAGTCCAAAAATCTGAAATGTGATTGATATAAAGGCCAAAATAAAATATAGGCTGCATTAATAAGAAAGAAGATGTAGGCGAAGGAAACTATACGAACATATAATATCACTATAGCAGGATAAAAAAATGCTTGAAAGCACTATATATGAAGAAGTAGATGAAAAACGTGTTGATATAAGCATATATCCTTGTTTTATTTACTAACTTTAGCTAATGATCTGCCTCACCTTAGCTTGAGCTACTTAATTGCTATGCGAATTTAAAAAGATATGGGAGATTTTATCTGCCCACGTTAACATCGGGTTTAGGTACCGCCTCCTGGTTTTATTAAGCCCCTTCTGAAATGGTTATATGAATTAATTTCCCCTATCAGCTGACTACTTACCGGACAGGTTAAGTACTTATTTTTGACGTTTTAAAGGTTATGGTATATGCTCACTTGTCGTTAGATATTGTCAGTGTTTTGTGATGGTTGGCAGCTTGTCCCATAAGACTGACGCTGCTTGACAGTTAATTTTCAGTAATGTATTGTTGCAAGGTGAGCGGAAGGCGCCGCGAGCAAATGTTTGTCTCTGAGGCGGCCGCGGCCGGTCCGGATTCGATTTCCGGCGACTCTATAGAAAGATTTTAAAAGTCATAAGCTCCCCGGTTACCTGACACCTGGGGCAGTCGTTAAGCCCTAAAGAGGAAGCTCATTCTTCCTATCGACAAGCAAGGCTAACCACCCACTCGACTTACGAATAAAGAGAGCTCATAGATCCACACCTTTGTGGAATAAACAGGCCACTGGCCTAATGTAAAAGGAAGAAGAACAAACATTGTTGTGCGTGATATCTTGTACTGTCTTAGCTTATCGGGAGTTCTCTGTTGGGTTTTCGCGTGCCGTCTGCTCTATAGAGTGTATCATAACGCGGTCACTTAGTAACTTCCTTCGGTAAACAAGTATGCTATTATCATTTTGTCATACTGTAGCGGTGTAATCGCCTCCCCATTTTCGATTTATCTGTTTATTTGTTTTGATTTCCAAGTGAACAATTTCGGGCTTTTGCTAAAAGCAATTCATCGAAATCAACAAACACTTTGCGTCTGACCATTTATTGGAATTTGTGATTTAGAGATTAATGCTGCTACGTTATTTTTCCTTTTCTTTATGATGGGTTAGTAAGATGAAATCTGGGAAAATACACCAGCCCAACGGGTGGATCTATTGGGAACGGTAGGTTTTTGGTCGCTGAACAATTGTCGGCAATTTGTCCTTATGCAATTTTTATACCACTTTTAGATGTCTTTTGTTAAGTATGTACCTCCTGATTATGCTTCGTAGAACTAGGGAAAGAACGTTGAACCGATTTACACGAAATTTCTAGATTGTAATTGGTGACGACTTTAACCCTTTAAACTTTGTTTTTGTAAGACGCTAGACGCTACAGATAAGCCACAACCAAATTCAAAGTGTATTGACATAAAGCAGTTTAAGAATTGACGATATCGAAATGTTCTCGT
The DNA here is from genome assembly GCA_940337035.1 of Agriotes lineatus. Classification (NCBI taxonomy): domain Eukaryota; kingdom Metazoa; phylum Arthropoda; class Insecta; order Coleoptera; family Elateridae; genus Agriotes; species Agriotes lineatus. Next base: position 6,103 of record CALNHX010006453.1, on the reverse strand, counting down.
TTAAACCAGAGTTGTTAAAGTATTCATTAATTATCAATTTTGTGTGTATTTGCTAAATATCCTGAGCTTTGTGTATTTGTGTGTTAAGCTTACATTTAAAATTACATTTATTATGCTGCAAACACCATGTGTACACGTCGCAGATTTAATATGTTACTCGCTTGAATTACATATAATATCGTATTTTGGTACGAAGAGCTGCTCGCCTATAATATTTACCTGCATGTATTAAAAAATACAAATATTACATTAATTGTGCAGCATTTATATCTTATTCTTGCTTTTTTATATCTTATTCAAGAGTCTACGTCTAATAAGTGTAATTTTTAGATCTTCCCTTTAATTTAAGTTGCGATTACAAAATTACCGGAAAATCTTAAAACTTATATTTGAGAATTGCCGAACAATCAAGTTGATGGCGCCTTTATTTGGTTTAATTATTTGAAGGTTAACCCACTCCCTCCTCCGGAGTAGCCTAGTTGGCGCGTTAAACGCTATTGGTTACGGGACTGCTTTGGATGTTGATAGCTCGCTATCCAGCTTATACCGAAGTGTTGTAAAATTATTGTTGGTTTATTCTAGTGCTAACGCGTATTAGAGAGTTCAGCGATGAGAAACGAGAAGACCAGGAGAAAGACAATAACACGAACATTACGTAAACTAAAGTATATGAAGTAATATCCTAGTCAAGAACAGAAAAACCCACATAAAATAGCAAACGAGATATTAAATGGGAGTCAAGATTTGAGAAAAAACTTACTTAGCTTTGCAAAATAATAATGAACCACAACTGAAGAACAGTATTATTATTTCAATGTATAAAAAGGGGGAAAGACCAAGCCAGAAAATTATCAGGAAATAAGACCGTTGAACAACACATTCCAACGTCTAGTACTGGTACGAGAAGAACAAGACTTCAGAAATAGATCCACTATTCACGCCACCTTTATAAAAAGGCAAATAGTCGAAGTGGTTGGATTTAAATAAACATGGAAACGTGTGTTTTGTTGTCCTACCCAAGTGTAATACAAGATATGAACAAACACTGTGCGACCCGCATAAAAGTAAGTGAAGAGCTGAACGAAGAAGAACCAGTATCATCAGAAATACAACAAGGCGACTCACTGCGTTCTTTCATATTCAAGCTAACTATGCATGAAGTAATAACCACCCTACCAAACAACTGGGGTACAAAATGCAGTCCTCTTGGCCCATAACTAAACTCACCTGCAGAAGATTTGGCCATTAATGCTCAAAATACTCAGGGAACGCTGGGGCGTTGTAAACTAGAGGAAAAGGTCATTAAACAAGTGATGAAATTCAATTACTTGGCAGTAGAAATATCCAGTGGCAAAAACTTAAATCAAGAAATGAAAACACATGCAATGAAGACATCAAGAATATCGGAATATCTCAGGAACTGGGGTGAGAACTATCCTAACATAGGGAGCAGAAGACCATAGAAACAAAGCATCAAATAAGTACACGTGAGATGAGCACCCTACAAACGATATCCTGGAAGGCATTGCAAAGAATAAGCAATCGAGAAAACACATCCGTGTGTAAAATACAGGATATAACGAAATTGATTAACAATAGAAGAAAACGCTAGAATAGAATGGGTATGCAAAGAATAGCAAAAAGAGCGACAGACGACCGGCTAAGCCTTAGAAAAAGCAAACGTTTGATCAAAAATTGGATATCCATATCAGAAGAAAAGTAGAACATAAAACATGCAGGAAGGTTAAAGAAAAGGCGGAAGTTAACACATATAATAAAGCAGAAAAAGAATTTCTTGCCATCTATCTAATTTGGTTTTAAGCGCAGTGACAGTTTTACTACAGCTTTAAATGTAACGGACGATAATTTAACTGGAACTGACAGTCAAGCATTTGATACAGTTGGTCATAGTACTTCGAATTAAATCCAAAATATATATTTGCTTTTGTGAGAAACTCTTTAGCATTAGAGATATTCCAAGATGTTCCACAATGCTCAGTTTTGGGGCATTTATTATATGCTTTACATATGACCGTTTTTACAAATTTTGTATAGGTCATGCATACATGCATGTTCGTATTATATTTGTCGTTCAATCTTAACTGCATTCGAGAAACTTCAATTCAACATTCACTTACAGTTAACTCTAACGAGTTGTTTGCAAATACAAGTACGAGTATGTGCTATATTAGTTACTTCCAATGCTAAATATTCGTATTATTAGTAGCAACATTTGCCTTAGCAACACTTTTTTACATTTTTCCAAGATTGGTTTCTCTCTTAATAGAAAATATTGTTTCGTAATTCTCAGAACGAACATTAAATACAAAAGTGATTATGCCTTTCCACCTTAATGTGTCTCAAACATGTAGTCAGTAAATAAGAAATTAAGTAATCCAACCTTGATCTTGATTCAACACGTCTTGGTCTTGAAAACATGCATCCAAAAGCAGATTTTGTTAAATAATAGTTTCATAAAAATAATGTTGGAGGAAATTAAAACCTATTTAGCACCCGTAATATTACCGATTAACTTTACGAAAACTGCACAGTGTACAGAGTGGAGCACTAAATCAGTTCAAGGGTGAATTGCTCTTATTTTCGATGATACAGCTTTCGGCTACATCTAGACATCATTTTAATGATATTGGTTTACGTCTTCTGTGATAAGAAACTGCAATTCCTGCATTCAAAGAGCTGACAGGAAAGGTTGCTTAGTTCTCAGTCACGTCCATCCAACGTTGAGGTGATTCTTCTAGTCTTCCTTTTCCGTTGAATTCTCCCAGGATAACGTATTGCGGGTGAAAAGTGTTACGATTTAATGGCCCATGAAATGTCCCATTCGTATTTAGGCATTTTGACTACCCCTTTTCGAACTCTTGGCGCGTTGAAGTTTTTGAAGTCGTCAAACTTGTTTAGGCGGCCTTCTGCAATGTCAGATGAACTATTGAGCCGTTGTCAGGCTTAACTAGGTCAAGTATGACTCTTTTGACTGCAAGGGTTTCTGCACACCTACGTCGCTGTTTTGTTCCTCGATCTCTCCTTGATCTCACGCGTTTACTTCATATTAACATTTTCCTAAGTTTAGGGCTATTTTCTAGTGACCTTTTGAAATTAGGCACTCACATTTTAGTGCCGACCTTGGAGTCGTAAACTATGAGCTGCTAGTTTGGTAGCCGACTTTGTAGTACCACTGGTGATTTTCCGTAATAAGTTGGAAATTTCCTCTGCCCTTCCCCATGTTGTCAAAGCCGCTGGAGACGTGCTTCATCATGTGGCCGTTGTTTTGCCGAGAACTCTTGCTATTTCCCGGTTGCTTCTGGTGACTGATTGTGCAGTTCGCTGCTGTTTGCTCTTCGGCGCTGTCTTACATCATTGCTGGGAGAATTAAAATACGAACTTGTGTTATACAAGGTAAAACGTATTGGTATGCTGCTATCTCTTTCCCTTTTGAAAACTTTGAGGCACCAGCTAGTGTTGCATCACTTCCGAATTTGTCAGTAATTACTGGCGCATTTATGAAACATTCAAATTTTTTGCGTATGTGGTGGCACACTTTATTACGCTAGCTAGTGACATCAGCTTAGATTTGTAATTGGCATACTATAATGTGCTTGTCTGCAACATCATAGTAAATTTGTAATTTTACGCTAATTTAATGTGCCTAGAGACCTGTTAGTAATTTATAAAATGAACTCCTGTCATTGGTGGCCATAATAAAGTGGACTCAATTTGTAACTTTCGACTGTAGCGTGGGTCACCCTTGAAATTTATATATATATATTATGTTGACGGTAACTGATGTAGCATTTTAGAGAGTTTTCATAAGCTAATGGACTTATCGGTTGCACTAAAATTCTTTTTGGAGCCCTTTAGCATTTATAGAACAGAACCGCACGCCGTCTTCACTGCAGCTGATCGACCGTCCGATTTCTCCATGTAGCCTAAACGATTGTTTGGTACGATTTGAAGTTAAAGTAACTGAGTCTGTTTAGTCTAGGGCTTGAGTATAAAATTCGCTCGCCGATCGTAGTAATATAATTATACCCAAAGTTGGTAGCAAACTTCTTCCTCCAGATTCTCAGTTCGACGTGCGATGTGGCCTTAAAAACGTGAGATGCGTTTTTATCTCTTCTAGTACTGAATCATTTTTACGCCGTGCAGTCCACGAATACGCAACACACGGTGTCATCAATACATCTCAAAGGCGTATATTCTTGTAGGATTCCCCTCCCGAACCGTCCTCTTTCTGCGGCATACTGAAAAATACGAAATATCAACGTCTTAACTAATCTGATTTTATTTCTTTGCGGATATCCCTGCCTGTCCAAATTTGGATAAGTTTGGCCATAGCAGCCCTGCCAAGTTGTTATGATTACAGCCATTCACATGTTACGCAGACCAGTTAAGTGGCTTTCGTCCCTTTTATGTACTTTTAAATAGCTTTTTGCATTCGCCTTTATCTGCATAGACCTGTAGATTTTAGAACGATCTTCATAAAACTTCTGCAAACATTATCACTGACACAGCCCGCACAATGGGAGAAACACGTCCCGGGTGTGGGTGTGATTTCAAATTGACATTTAAAACCCCGACTGGCCGAGTAGGTTATAACACGAACGTCCACTTTAATATATTCTAGAATTCGCCAAAAAGCCGCAGCGGTGGCCACAATAAGTATTACTAAAGAGTTTGACACCGATCGAGAAAGTTGCATTGGTTAACTACCTGCTGAAACGTTGCCAGACTTTTCAAACTCGAATGCAGCTTTCACTTACAGTTGTTTAAATAATTTGTATAATTGATTTTAATTTAATATGTTTTTATTTTTATTTATAAATGCCATTGTACGATTGCTATTTAGACTATTCTTATTCTCCTTTCACTCGAATAACTACGAATTATTGCCATTCTGACTACCTATTAGAGCAAGCAATTGAGAAAAGTACTTTTGCTAAATTTAGCCTGACCAGAGTAGGAGTTCACAAATTCGAAGTATTTATTACAGTTTCTTCGTGGTACTATGACAGCAAAGTGTTTTTTTTAATCAACCTTAATTTGACTTGAAGTTTGAAAAGGTGACTGAGGACTTTTTCTCTTCGTGCACGTAAGGCCCTCCACAAGATGCCTTGGTTTTCATCGTTATCGATATCACTGAATTGCAAAGCGAACGTTCTTTAAAAACTACCTGGGTCGTTAAGTTTCGCATTTTTTGTACTTTAACTTGAGATTGGATACCAATAATTAGTGATCACTACTACAATTTCACCCAGGTCTAGTGCTTGTAGCAAGTACACAGGTGTTTCAACTTCGTTCAATCAGTATTTGATCATTCAATTGAAACACCGATCACCAGGTAACACACCCAGGTATGCAGTCTCTTATTGGGTTGTATAAACACAGCGTTAGTTATCTTCAGTTCGTAGTCAGTACAGAATTGACTAAGTACGTCTCTAGTAAAGTCTAGAAGTCTTCTATTTCTGCGTCATCTGATTCGGCTGTTAGAGCGAATATTTATATAAAATATAAGTGAAATGGGAGTGCTTAAAGTTTCAACGACAAAATTCTATCGCTCACAGCTTGGTATTCAATTATTGCATTCAAGTACTAAATTTTGGATAAAAGTTATGTAAGAATCGTTCTACAATGTTAATTGCCAAACGCGCAATCAAAATTATATTTTAAATTCCGAAATGATAATGTACCATTTCAGAGTCTAAATACCATTGCAACGAAAACCCGGTTTACAATAAATTTAAATAATTAGGTTGAAACAACTTAAACTCAAGCTTCAGAATTTTTTAGTAAATGCACTTAATTTTCATTATTAAAAAAATTTCGAATATTAAAATCTATTACTGAAGATTCTAACTAATTTTTATTTAAAAAATTACGAATTGTATTCTTTGGAGCCATTATAATGAATTATAGGGAATGTTTAGCCTACTAGGTTTGCAACCGCTAATGCGTGTTCTGTTGTGTTTTCGTGATACTTCCAGTGCAAATAGCAAAGCTTCAAGTAGTATGTGGAAATCATGTGCTTTTTTGAAGTTTTCACTAGCTTAATGGTTGGCATCTCTGTGCAATATTGGGAAGGCAACTT